>PVKH010015680.1:0-16002 GCA_004027955.1 Chaetophractus vellerosus
GTTGCCGCAACAGGGGGAGACAGAGCAGACACAGAAGAACGCAGAGAAATGAACACAGGAAGAGCAAGCAGAAAGGGGGGGGGGATATGTAACAACAACAACAACAAAACACAATGTTACAGGATCTAATACAAAAAGATTTAATGAAGTAAAAGTTAGTTCATCAAGAGGAATAACAATTTTAAATGTTTTTAAATGTAATAATTTTAAAATATATGATGCAAAAAGTGAAGAAAAATGGAAAATAAAATAAAGAACTTCAAAATTATAGTTCAATAATTTTTCTCAGAAACTGATGGAGCAAATAGACTGGAGCTCAGTAAAAATATAGCATATCTGAACAATACTTTCAATCAACCTAGCCTAATTGCCTCAATCACGTGTGCATGTATGTGCACATATGCACACATACATACAAATACACACATGAGAAAGAGTTAGAGGTAGATATATATATAGAGAGAGACAGAGAAAAGGAGACTGGCTTATGGAACCCTACAACCAGAAATGTAGGAATACACATGATTTTCAAGCGCACATGGAACATGCTCCGAGACGTGGCTACAAAGCAAGTTTCGATTAATTTCAAATTATTGAAAACTATACTGAGTATATTCTCTGACAACAATGGAATGATATTATGAATCAGTAAAATGAAATTTAACATTCTCAAATATTTGGAATTTAACAAAGCACTTCTAAATATCCCATTGTGAAAGTGGAATCAGAAAATTTCAAAGTAAATGATAATAAAAGCAGAACATAAATTGTGTGTGATGCAGATAAAACCTTTATTAGAGGAACATTTATAGCATTAAATTCCTATAATCAAGAGAAAATGGTTTACAATTATTAATCTAAGATTTCACCTTAAGAAACTAGAAAATGGAGAGAAAATTAAACTAAAACTAAGTAGATGAATGTTTGACAATTTCTTATAACCTTATACATTCGCCTCTCCAACAGCTCAGCAACTCTAATCCTTTTTGAAGTACTGAGGGTTAGAATTTCAATATATTTTTTGAAGGGCATAATTCAACTTGTTATGAGTTGAATTATGCCCTTCAAAAAATTAACTCTGTTAATGTTCTATTACATTGGTTTTTTTCCCACTTTTTTTCATTTTTTAAAAGATACTTAGAATACATAAATGTTACAGACAATATATAGGGGATTCCCATATACTCTGCTGCCCCTATCCCATATTTTCCCACATTAGCAGCATCTTTCATCAGTGTGGTACATTCATTGAAATTGATAAACACATTTTGGAGCATTGCCAGTAAGCATGGATTATAGTTTATACTCTCCCATTCGACTCTGTAGGTTATGGCCGGATATATATAGGCCTGTATCTGTCATTGTATGTCATTCAGATGATTCCCAAATCCTGAAAATGCCCCCCTATTATATCTGTTTTTCGCTTTCCCTAACTCCAGAACATCCATGACTCATTGCCTCCACAACGATGGTATTTCTTCCATTGCTACAATCACAAGTAGTGTATAGTATAATAGTAGTGGTTTAATTTAGTCCATAGTTCATTTCCCAATCCTGAGGGCTCTGGGATGGTAATGCCCACTCCATCATTAAGTGAGGGAAGCTTCGATCCCATACTTCTGATAGATGGGAGTCTCTTCCTTGCAGTTGTAGGCACTCTTGGTTCCTTGGTATGTTGTTTGTCCATCATCTCCCCGTTAGTTTTCCTGGGTGAGTCCATTGAACTGGAGAGCCCAGGTGTTGCAACTTTGTTGAGATACAGGGCTCAGCTGGCATATGGACTGCCCAAAGATTTAAGTCTCTTGGATGTATACCTACCAACTCTAGTACTAATTATAGGTTCGAATAGAAGGATAGAAGAGTCATGCTTAGGGAAAACAATGCTTGAGTCTAACTCAATCACACTGGGGAGCATAAATATCAGATTAGGGCCCACTGACAAGGGGCCAAATTCCTGAACTGTCTGCCCAGATAATAGTATCTGGATGTCTCCATATTCCTGAGGAGCTTCACTGTTTGAGGTCATATCTACTTTGGCTGTCAAGGAGATCCTGTTGAGATTTGCATAAGTAGTACCTCTGGGATGGCCTCCCGACTCACTTTGAATTCTCTTAGCCATACAAATTCATTTGTCTTTAGCTTTTCCCCCTTTTGGTTGAGGTGTTTTTTTTTCCAGATACATTATTTGTTGGTACTTGGTAGCAATCCCTCAGTGCCAGGGAGGCTCATCCCCAGGAGACACGTCCTATGCTGGGGGAAATTTATTGCTTTTATATGCTGAGTTCAGCTTAGAGAGAGTCCACATTTGAGCAACAAGGAGGCTCCCCATAGATAGCTATTATGACCCCTATGTCACTAGGCTAATTTCAATTTCAGGAGCGAATGTTCATAAGCATAGTCAGTAATATTAAGGGCCCTTCAATGGACCATCCTCCTTCACAAGTCATTTTCCCTGTACTTGGGGTATTCTTGTTGTTCCATCAGAGAATGTGGTAGAACTCCCCTGGATAGGAATTTGATATTTTTTATGGTTATTGTGTGAATCTCCACCTACCGTGACAATGCCCCATGAACATGTGAACACACTTATATGCCTTATATGTATACACAGGTGAACTTCCTCCCATGCATCCCCCCTCACTGACACCCCACACCAATGATCCTCCCGTCACAGTTGTAACCCTTCTGTGATCTAAAACTTCTTCAAAAATGAAACCAATAAAATACATATACAATTAATAAGAAAATGAAATAGTAATGATAGTTTTATATATAAGAAGTAAAATATAGAAAAAACTAATAAAAAGTAAAAATAGAATAATATTTTTAAAAATAGGAATATTAAAAAAATAAAAAATAATTGAAGGAAAAATTTTTTTTTATATTTTGCTTTCATCACTGTAAGCCTGTTGTCCTGTATGTACAGTGACATTTTCTTCCATTTTTGTCCCCCAGTGTCTTACTTTTTTTTTTTTTTCATTTTTTCTTTGAAGAAATTTTAGGTCACAGTAGAGTTATGTACAGAAAACAGAGGATTCCCATATATCCAACATTATGCCCCTTTTCCCCTTTTCCCCATCAATAACCTTATTTATTTATTTATTTATTTATTTTAAAGATTTATTTATTTTATTACATATCTCCCCTTCCCCCCCATTGCGGCGACGCGCCGAGACTTGGTCACTGCACAGGCGCGGCTTTCCCCACTTGTGGGCGGCTTCTGCTTCTATTCACGGCCGGCTCTTGCTTCAGTTCGCGGGTGGCTGGCTGCGCTCCATTCACGGGCGACCTGCCCTGCCCGTGGCGGCTTTTGCCCTGTCCGTGGCAGCTTTTTGCCCTGCCCACGGCAGTTCTGGCCCACCCATGGCGGCTTGCCATTCTCAAGGCGGTCTGCCCGCTAGGAGAGGTCCCCGGGTACCGAACCTGGGGCCTCCCATGTGGTATCCCAGTGTGCTCTTTATCCACTGAGCTATCTAGCCGGGCCCTCAATAACCTTTTATATTTGGATGGTATATTTGTTACAATTGATGCACAAATATTGAAACATAGCTACTAACCATCATCGATGGTTTACATTATGGTTTACATTTTCGACCATATACTTTTATTATAAGATCTGATAAAATTTAATGTGGCCTTTGCAAGATCATGCAAAACACTTCCATCACCACTGAATTGCCTCCTGTTCCATCTATTTTATTCCTCCCTCCTCCTCCCCTTCAGGCCCATGGTGACCACCTGGCTTCACTCCTTGAAGAAGAAGATTCATAGTTACTTGCCTCTTCACTGAGGGTTTGACACACTGGTCTGTCCTCCCCTATCATGCACCATCAATGCACTCAAGTGACTCCTGTCCCTCTTACTGAGAACATAGTGGGCCTCACTAGGATGGGAGTCCAATACCTTCCTGCTCATTATATAGGTCTCTACCCACTGATGCAACATAACTATGCCAAAATGATCAATCGCACGCTCCCTAGAAGCCTGCTCCATGTGTGCCTGGCCTGAATGACCCTCATCCAACACCCTAAATCAGTAACCTTTCCTTGTCATATTGCCAAATGAGCATTCCCAACATTGTAATTTGAACTACATACCTACTAATCTCCAGCGTTCACCTGATCCCTCCCACAATCCTCTCCCCAGCTCCATGGACCATCCAACCCACCATCCCCAGCCTGCCCTCCTGTCAAACCTGCACTACCCAACCCAACATTATCACTTTAACCATGTCATGTCCCTTCACTGCACAACTACATGCTTCCACTTTGTCATAGATTTTGCCCATATGGGCAATAGTTCACAACCTTCTTCTCCGTTTCTATTTCCTGTAAACCTATCTACCAGACTTAGTGCGGTCATGTAATATTTGTTCTTCAATGCCTGGCTTGCTTCACTCACCATAAGGTCCTCAGGGTTCATCTATGCTGTTCCATGTGTTAGTATTGTATTTCTTCTTACAGCTGAGTAATATTCCATTGTATGTATATACCACATTTTGTTTATCCATTCATCAGTTGATGGGCATTTGGGTTGATCCCAACTTTTGGCAATAGTGAATATTGCTGCTATGAATATTGGTTTTCATAGATCTATTGTCCTTGCTAGTTAGTTTTTTGAGGAACTGCCAAACTGTCCTCCACAATGGCTGCACCATTCTACATTCCCACCAGCAGTGGGTGAGGGTTCCCATTCCTCACCATCCTCTCCAACACTTGTAGTCTTCTGTTTTTTTTTAATAGCCACCAGTCTAATGGTGTAAGATAGTATCTCATTGTAGTTTTGATTTGCAATTCCCTAATAGCTAGTGATGTTGAGCATCTTTTCATGTGCTTTTTACCCATTTGTGTTTCTTCTTTGGAGTAGTGTCTATTCAAATCATTTGCCCTTTTTTTAAATGGGTTGTCTTTTTATTTTCAAGGTGTAAGATTTCTTTATATATGATACATAATAGACTCCTACCAGATATATGATTACCAAATATTTTCTTCCATTGGGTAGGCTGTCTTTTTACTTTCTTGACAAACTCCTTAAAGGTACAAAAGTTTTTAATTTTGAGGAGGTCTCCTTTGTCTATTTTTTTTCTTTTGCTGCTTGTGCATTGGGTGTGAAGTTCATGAAATCATTTCCTATTAAATTGTCCTGTAGATATTTCCCTACATTACTTTCCAAGGTCTTTATGGTCTTGGCTCTTCTATTTAGATCTTTGATTCATCTTGAGTTAATTTTTGTATAAGGTGTGAGGTGTTATTCCTCTCTCATTCTTTTGGTTATGGATATCCAGTTCTCCAAGCACCATTTGTTGAAGAGAACATTTTCTCCCAGTTGAGTGGGCTTGGTGGACTTGTCGAATATCAGATGACTGTATATGTGAGGATCTATATCAGAACTCTCGATTTAGTTCCATTGGTCAGTATATCTATCCTTGTGCCAGTACCACACAGTTTTGAACACTGTAGCTTTTTAGTATGTTTTAAAGTCAGGTAGTGTGATTTCTCCTATTTTATTTTTCTTTTTCAATATGTCATTGGCTATTCAGGGCCTCTTGCCCTTCCAAATAAATTTTCTAGTTAGATTTTCCAATTTAGTAAAAAATGCTGTGCTTATCTTTTATTGGGATTGCATAAATCTGTATATCAGTTTGGGTAGGATAGACATCTTGGTGATTTTTAGTCTTCCTGTCCATGAACAGGGAATATTCTTCCATTTATTTAAGTCTTCTTTGATTTCTTTTAACAGTGTTATGTAATTTTCTGCATATAAGTCATTTACATCTTTAGTTAAATTTATTCCTAGGTATTTGATTCTTTTAGCTGCTATTGTAAATGGGATTTTTTTCCTGATTTCCTCCTCAGATTTTTCATTATTTGTGTACAGAAATATTACTGATTTTTGCACATTGATTTTATAACCTGCGGCTTTGCTGAAATCATTTATAAGCTCTAGAAGCTTTGTTGTTGATTTCTAAGGGCTTTCTATATATTGGATCATGTCTGCAAATAGTGAAGTTTTTACTTCTTCCTTTCCAATTTGGATGCCTTTTATATCTTTTTCTTGCCTAAGTGCTCAAACAAGTACTTCTAACACAATGCTAAATAGGAGGGGTGATAGTGGACATCATTTTCTGGTTCATGATCCTAAAGGGAAAGCTTTTAGGATTTCACCATTGTATATGATGTTGGCTGTGGTTTTTCATACATATCCTTTATCATGTTCAGGAAGTTTCCTTTTACCTCTATCTTTTGTAGTGTTTTTATCAGGAAATGGTGCTGTATTTTGTTGAATGCTTTTTCTGCATCTACAGAGATGATTATGTGATTTTTTTCTTTCAATCTTTTTATGTGGTATATAACATTGATTGGTTTTCTTATATTGAACCATCCTTGCATACCAGGGATAAAGTCCAGTTGGTCATGGTTAGGATTCATTTGATGTTTGTTGAATATGATTAGCAAGTATTTTGTTGAGGATTTTATCATCTAGGTTCATTAGGGAGATTTGTGTATTGTTTTTCTTTCTTGTGGTGTTTTTCGCTTTGGTATTAGGGTGATGTTGCAATCATCGAAAGAGTTAGGCAATGTTCCTTCCACTTATATTTTTTGGAAGAATTTCAGCTGGATTGGTGTTATTTCTTTCTGGAATGTTTGGTAGAATTCACCTGTGAAGCCATCTGGTCCTGGGCTCCTCTTAGTTGGGAGGTTTTTAAATACTGATTCTGTCTCACTACTTGTGATTGGTTATTGAGCTCATCAATTTCTTCTTTTATCAATGTAGGCTGCTTGTGTGTTTCTAGGAATTTGTACATTTCCTCCAAGTTGTCCATCTTGTTGGCATATAATTTTTCATAGTATCTTATGATACTCTTTATTTCTGTGGGGTCAGTGGTGATATCCTCTTTCTCATTTCTCATTTTGTGTATTTGCATCTTCTCTTTTTTTCTTTGTTAACTTAGCTAGTGATTTGTCAATTTTATTGATCTTCTTGAATAACCAGCTTTTGGTTTTGTTGTTTTTTCTTTTTCTTTTTTCTTTTTTATTTCATTTAGTTCTGCCCTAATCTTTTTCATTTCCTTCTTTCTGCTTCCTTTGGGGTTAGTTTGTTGTTCTTTTTCTAATTCCTCCAGGTGTGTAGTTAGGTCTTTGATTTTAGCTTTTTCTTCTTTTTTGATATATGTACTTATGGCTATGAATTTCCCTCTCTGTACTGCTTTTGCTGTGCCCCATAGGTTTTGATATGTTGTGTTGTCATTTTCATTCATTTCAAGGTAGTTACTGATTTATTTTGTGATTCCCTCCTTGACCCACAGTTTGTCTAAGAGTGTGTTGTTTAACTTCCATATCTTTGTGCCTAATCTGGCTCTCTGATCCTTACTGATTTCCAGCTTCATTCCATTGTCATCAGAGAAATTACTTTGTATAATCTCAATCTTTCTGAAATCATGGAGATTTTTTCTGTGGCCTAGCATGTGGTCTATCTTGGAGCATGATCCATGTGCACTCGAGAAGAATGTATATCCTGCTGTTTTGGGGTGTAGCATTCTGTATATGTCTATTAGGTCCGGATCCTCTAATGTATTATTCAGAATCTTTGTTTCTTTTTTGATTCTCTGTCAAGATGTTCTCTCTAATGGTGATAATGGTGTATTAAATTGCCCCACTATAATTGTAGAGGCATCTATTTCTCCACTTAGTTTTTCCAGTGTTTGCCTCATGTAATTTGAGACACCATGGTTAGCTACAAAATATTTACAGTTGTTCTTTCTTCTAGATAGATTACCCCTTTTATTAATATGTAGTCTCCATTTTTGTCTCTTACAATAGTTTTGCATTTAAAGTCTATTTTGTCCCATATTAGTATAGCTATTCCTAACTGTTTTTGGTTATTGTTTGCCTGTAAAATTGTTTTTCAACCATTCACTTTGAAGCCCTGGGTCTAAGATGAGTTCCTTGTAGACAGTCTATAGGTAGGTCATATTTCCTTATCAATTCTGCCAGTGTGTGTCTCTTGACTAGTGAATTTAGTTCATTAATAGTCAATGTTCTCATTGTCATTGAATTACTTAGATTAGACATATTTTTGTTGGGTTTATGTATGCCAGATATTGTTTTTATTACTCATTTTGGCTTTTTAGTTGTCCTTACATTCTCCTCTAACTCTCTCCTGTCAACCTGCAGAACTCCCTTTAGTACTTTTTGAAGTGCAGGTTTCTTATTAATATACTCTTAGATTCTGTTTGTCTGTGAATATTTTGAGCTCGCCTTCATTTTTGAATGCCAATTTTGATGGATAGAGAATTCTTGGTTGGAAGTTTTTTCCATTTAGCACCTTAACTATGTTATACCAATGCCTTCTTGCCTCAATTGTTTTGGATGAGAAATCAACATTCAATCTTATTGAGCTTCCCTTGTATGTGATAGTTTTCCTTTCTCTTGCTGCTTTCATTATTCTCTCCTTGTCTTGAGCATTGGACAATTTGACAAGTATATGTCTTGGAGTAGGTCTGTTGGGATTTATACTATTGGGGGGTGCTTTGCTTCTTAGATATATACATCCATCTCCCTCAATAGGATTGGGAAATTTTCAGCTATTATTTACTTCAACAGCCCTGCTGTCCCCTCTCCCTTCTCTTCTCCCTCTGGGATGCCTATAATGCATACGTTTGTGTGTTTCACGTTGTCGTTGAAGTCCTTGAGTCTCTGCCGGATTTTTTCTATCTTTTTATCTATCTGTTCTATTATCTGTTTGATTTCAGATTTACTGTCTTCCACATTGCTAATTCTCTCCTCTGCCTGTTAAATCTGCTGTTGTGTGCTTCCATTGTATTCTTGATTTCTTGGATTGTGCCATTCATCACCATTATATCCATTATCTTTTTATGTATGTTTACAATTTCTTCAGTATATTCTCCCTGTGTCTTCTAAATATCCTTAATCTCTTCCTTTACTTCATTAAGTTGATTCGTGATATTTGTTTGGACAGCTCTGATTATTTCCATTTTCTGCATTGCCTCTTGGTTTTTTGTTTGTTCATTGGACTGGGATATGTCTTCCTGTTTCTTAGTGTGGCTTGTATTTTTGTTGTTGTTGTTGTTGTTGGTATCTAGTCATCTGTTTATCTTGGTGTATTCATTCATTTGATTGGCTTCTCTCTCTGCTCTATGGTTTTATTTTGTTGTTTTTGAGTGTGGTAAGATTTCACTTTGACACTTCATTCCTCCTATTCTATTTCCTTGCCATTGTCTATATTCCCTTGGAAAAAAATCTTCATACCAGAGAAATAGAAAGAGATAGGAGGAGACAATGAGTAATAGTAGTGATAATAGCAAAAGTTAGGGGAGGAACCAAACAAGATGTAGGTAATTGAATAATTGACCTGAGTAAGAAGTGTAGAGGAATAAGATTAGAAAAGTGGAATAGAAACAATGAAACATGAAACAGAATGGAGAAAAATATAGAATGAATTAAAAGTCCAGAATGATGAGAAGAGGGGAAAAGAAAAGTAGAAGAGAGAAGGAAAGAAAGAAAGTTTTTTTTAAAAAAAATAGAGAAAATAAAACACAGAGAAAATAGGAGAGAAATGAGAAAAATAAAAATTGAAGACCAAGCTGAAAGAGGTGGAATGAAAGAACAACAGAAAACAGAAAATATAAGGATGAAGGAGAGAAAAGATAGAACATAGGTGGAGAAAACTGAGAAACAAAAGAAAGAGAAAAACACTAACAGACAGAGAAACAAAGGAAGGGGGACTACTTGTTTGTTTTTTAAAGAAGAAAAGAAAAAGCAATAAAAAGGAAGAAGGCAGGAAAAGGTTCAAAAAGCTAAGATAAACATGGAAAAACAGCCTTTTCTCTTGGACCCCTAGTCATGTTCTCAGGCTGTTGCTATTCAACAATCACCCTGCATCCTGCCCTCTGCAGGTTTTAACCCAGGTTTTAGTGAGTAAAATAAGGAATGTGAAAAAGGAACATCTTTTTTTTTTTTAAAGGAGCGATCTAATAAAAGATAATAAAAAGAGGATGTCAATATATTCCCTGTCTTAAAGTTTCACTGGATGTTTAATAACCTTGAATTGCTTCTCAGAGAGGAGCTGGAGACCAAAGCAGGGACCTTGGATAGTCTAAGCAGGAGCTCTTCCATTGAGTTAATTTGCCTTCTTAGGTTAACTAGACTTTTCAAAACCTATCAGCCTCTATTCCCTCTCTGTTATCTCTGCCTCCTTTCTGATGTAAACTCTCTTTACCTAGGCTTCTAGGTATGGAGACTGCCTGAGGAGATCCTCTTCCCCCCCTCCCCTATCCCTGTCACATCTGGGTCCCTTCTGACACCCAAAGGGGGCTTGGCTGGCTAAAATAACCATGAAGAGACCATTCTCCACCGTCTCCGACCCCTCCTCCTCCCAGGGAGGTTGCCACCACACTCATTTTGGACAAGGAAGCTGGCAGTTCCACATAGGCTTTTTGTCCTGAGGGTGGGATATAAACACTACTTCTAGCCACAAGTTTTCAGTAGCTTCCTTTTCTTTCTAGCACCTTCCTAGATGACCCAGAGCACCTCCCCCCCCCCCCACACACACACACTCTATATATATTTAGAGGTGCTGGCAGGGAGGAAGAAGTCTCTTCTCCTCTTAGTCAGATATCATTTGCCAGGAGTTTAGCCTCACCTGATATCTCAGGGATGGGGAAGAGAGACCTTCCGGGGGGCTGGGAGGATCAATAACTCATAGTTTGGTGTTTCAGCTTCCTCTTCTCTGTCCCTGACTCTTCTGTTGGTTGTGAAGCAGTGTCCTGGTCTGCTATACCCTTAAGCAGATTGCCAAGGCAGCCCTAGACTCCCTCTCAGTTGTTTTAGTAAGAGCTAAACTTTATCTGTCTACTCTGTCGGCCATATTCCCACAATCCATTGTTTGGTTTTTGAATATTAATCCAAACTTGCTTTCCTGGAAAAACCCACTAGGTTGTGATCTATTATATATATGTATATTGATGGATTCAATACACAATATTTTGTTTAATATTTTAGTATCTATTTTTGTAAGGAGTATCAGTAGGTATTGTTATTACATGGAAATGACCTTGTTAAAGTTTGGCAACAAGGTAATGCTAGCCAAATAAACCTGATTGGGGAGGTTTCCACTTCCTCTACGCTATGAAATTGTTTTTGAAACTTTGACATTATTCTTCCTTAAATATTTGATAGTGTTCACCAGAAGAAGACATCTGGACTTGTTTCTGGGAAAGTTCTGGGTTACTATTTCAGTGTTTTTAACAACTACAGGATAAATTTTCTATTTCTGCTTGGTCAGTTATGATAAATTGGGTTTTACAAAGCAATTGTCTATTTAATACATTGTCAAATTTATTGACATAATGTTTTTCATGGTCTTTATTAGGCTTTTAATGTCTGATATGAGCAAATTGTGTTTTCTCTTTCATTTCTGATATGAACAAATTGTGTTTTCTCACATTTATCCTTGATCAGCCTTGCTAGGAGTTACATATATTATTAGTATTATAAATGAGTCAAATTATGGTCTTATTGCTTGTTTCTATTTTTTCCATTTCATTGCTTTCCACTAAAATAATTTTTATGACATTTTTCTAATATTGGGTGAAATTTGCTCTTATATTTCTAGATGTATGCTTAGGCAGTTGATTATAATGCTTGAGGAGGACTATGCATTTTTCAGGTGTTGGGCATAGTGTTCTATAACTATCTATTAGGTCAGCTATTCAATTAATGTTGGTATTATCACTACATGAAAGAAAAGCAAAGATTGTCTATCTACTAGTACACTCAGTCTCTGAATAACTGACATTGTTCTATTGACAATTTAACACAGATCCCACCCTTTTTACTTTGACAAAATCTATGAAAGTAATGGGTTCCTCATAAAACCAAAAATTAATTTCTCATTAAAAGACAGTAAAGTGAATCTACTGAGTGATATAATTACCCCAGTTCTCTGAACATAATAGGCTCTCAATTAACAATTACTGATAAAACATTTATGGTATATTTGTGCTTGGGAATTATTGGATTACATTACATTTTAAATTTATGTAACCAGATACATTTAAGTAATGAGAACGTATTTCTACTGCATGTTGTATTACTGTGTTTTTAGGAAAAAGACATTAAAACCTGAGATCTAATATTTTCAAACTGTTAAAGATAGATGGGTGTATTGCTCTGTCTTTATTCTATAATGAAGTGCTCCAGCTGGAATCAATATACCGAGCTTTGCCAATTGTGTTATTTTAGTCATTTATCAACATTTTGCATAAATAAACTTTATCTAACAATCCAAAACATGAAAAACAGTATTTTCAGTTGACTTTGAAACTGAAATGAATTTATAACCTTTTGAATGTCAATATTTAAAATCTTGAAATATTTGTTCCTTAAAGAATATCATCACATCATTTATAACAAATTAAATGCTGTGATGTCTCAAATTTCCACGATGACGTATTAAGGACTAGACTGCTCAGGCTCAAGGAATAGATCCTCTCCTCTGTGAATTTGCAAACTTTATTAAATATATTGGGTTAGAATAATGGGTAAAGATATATCCTTATCAGTCCTTATATATCCTTATATAATTATGTAATGTATTATATGTATACAATATTATGAAACATAAAAAATTGCATTGTATTTTAAGTTGAATTTGAAAAATATTTTTTTCTTTCTGGGAAAGAAATATTCATTCACAAGATGCAAGCAAAACATTGAAAATTGTGTTAATGTTGCATAATTATAGATGATGAAAGAGATTTAGATTAGTTTTGAACTTTCTGGATATTATAGTCATATATCCTTCATTGAAATTTTAATGTGAAAATGTGGGTGCATTTTCAAGTAAATAGATGATCAAAGAGAATTTATGCAAGCAATGTTTAAAATTCCTTTTAAAGTACAAAAATAAACAATGACTTTCAGTTTTACACTATATCATATCAGCTGGAGACAAAAATAAAAAGGCACATAATTTAGATAAAGCACTTTCTTCAAGCTCTCAGTTATACAGTTTAAATGCCTACCTTTTAAACAATTAGCAAATCAAAGACATGAATTTCCAAATAATTAAATATAAAATACAGCAGATTTAGCTATACAGGTAAAGTGCATCAAAATAATTTTTATAATGAAGAGAACATTTAATAATGATATAGTCATTATAATGTTATCAATTGAAATGCCAATAGTCAAATTTTATGAAATTCTATGTCATCATTTTAGACTACTTTTGCATATTCTAAAATTTCATATAAGTGAGGTCATACAGTAAATTCATTTTGGGTCTAGCTGCTTTTGTTCTGCATGATGGATTTAAATTGATAGTTATTCAGAATATGCTCAATAACATAAACTTCCTTACACCAAAAATGATTTGGTTTCTGCGTACTAGATGTCCCATTATCCATAAGCAGTTGGCCTAATGTAATGGTGAAATGGGAAACTGACAACTTTGTTATGGTGCCAGGCAGAAAGAACAGGGCCTTAATATCAGGAAGCACTGAATCAGCAATCAATATGGACTGATGCCTCTCTCATAGCCGAAACACATGGACCTGGGAATCAAATGATGGACATAAGATGGGATCCTCTCATTATTGTCCCTAATACCCCACCCCATCCTGCCCCATAAACTTGAGCTCTGCTGATTTGGATGTCTTGGTTCTTAAGGTGGAATGGTTCCACAAATACAGAAAGAGTCCACCGAATAAGAGGCTGTGCCTGTCTTCAGGCTACACATGTCACTGAATCAACAGGCAAAAGAGGGATTGCTTTACAGCATGGCATGTTTGATCCTGATTACCAGGGCAAAGTTGAGTTGATGGTACACAATGGGTACAGGACACAAAGGATTATTTCTGAAAATCAGACGATTTCAGTACTATCAGTATATTGTTTCTTAATAATTATTTTTCCAATAGTTAAAGTTAATAGAAAAACTATAGCAACTAAAAAAATCACAAACACTGAAGGTTCAGAAACTTCAGAAATAGAGTTGAATCATGTCACATGTAAAGAACTCTGTTCAGCTGAAGTCGTGGATGAAGGCAAAGAAATCTGGAATGTAAAATAGACTAAGGAAGTTATAAATTAGTTATAACAATCATATCCTCCGGACTATTTGAAGAAAGACTGTGGCAGAGCATTTTTCCTTTCTTACCCAGCATGTGTGTGTATGTGCAAGTGTGTGTATGTGTGTCTCTTTCTATCACCAACTTTTTATTATTTTAGACAAATTTTATGGAGATACACTTTGTTATTTTTGTCTTTAGGCAATGATGTTTCAGATAGGACTACTGCTGAATTTGAGAAATAATTACCATAACTCAGAAATGGATAGTGTGATTCTCTGGGAGGTAGGTGTGATGATGGTTAGGACACTTCTAATTTTGAAGACAGGGTAAGAGCATCTCCATTTGTTTTAGGAGAGTTGCATTGTGTTAGGCAGGGAAAAATGTGTTGCTTTTGTTGTATGGAAATGTATATATGTGTAAAAAGTTTTACAAGATTGCTGAATAGAGAATGGGAAGGACTGTGCCATTTATAAAGTTATTGTCCCCAAACCAACACCCTTCTAAACTCTGTTTTGTGATGCTGGTTCTGGACTCTGAAAATTACCTTTCTGTTTTGTCACACTGCTCCCTGTTAGGTTTTGCAAATATGGTGCTCTAGAAGGAGAGTGCCAGGCTGGGAGAAGAAGGTCTGAGTCTCAGCTCTATAAAGACCATGTGCCAAATTTCGGATGTTTAATAAAATTCCAATTTTTACCCTTGTCTCTGAGCCCTATATATGGTTGCTTCTGTCTGTAGTTGCTACTTCATCTCAGAATTCTCTAGCTTTTTTAATCATCTAGTTAAACAGTTCATATTTAGTTAAAGATTTTTACGATTAAGTTGTCCCAAACAGGTATATTTTCTGTCTCCTGACTGGATGTTGAGTAATTAAGAAGGGAACTTCCTTAATCTGATAAAGACCATTATGAAAAATATGTCAGCTGACATATTTAATGTTAACAATGAGATGATATTTGCTCCCACAATTTCTATAAACCTTGTACTGGAAGTCTATGCTATCATAATAAGCCAAGAAATAAGAAATAAAAAGCCTACATTTTAGGAAGAAGTAAAACAGATGCCATTTGTAAACAACATGATTGCATAGAGAGCAAATCTAAATACATCATTCAAGTGTTTGACAAATTTAGCAATATTGTGGTATTATAAATATAAAAATTAATTGTATTATTATGTAAGAGTAACAAAATTAGAAAATGAAATGTAAACAGAAACATGATTTATAATAGTGTCAAGTCAATATAAAATATCCACAATAAATCTAATAAAAGATGTACAGCGCATCAACATTGTAAACTGCAAAGCAATGGTCAGAAAAATAAAAAGAAGTTCTAAATTATTGGAAAAATAAATGATATTCCTGAATTGGAAAACTGAATATTGTGATCTGACTTCTACTCAGATTAATATATATATATATATTTTTTTTGTTGTTACATATCCCCCCCTTTTCTGCTTGCTCTTGCTGTGTGTCCATTCTTCTGTGTTCTTCTATGTCTGCTTCTTGTCTCCCCCGTTTTTTGCGGCGATGTGCCAAGTCGGCCCTCTGTGCAGGCGGCTTGCCTGGCTCATGGGTGGCTCCATTCCATTTCACCGGCGGCTCCACTCCATGTTTTTCAGGCAGCACAGCTCCGTGTTTCATGGGCGGATGGGCTCCGTGATTCGCGGGTGCTCAGCTCCGTGTTTCACGGGTGACTTGACATGCCTGTGGCGGCTTTGCCCTGCCCGTGGTGGCATTTTGCCTTGCCCACGGCGGCTTTGCCCCGCCCACAGTGGCTTGCCTTTCTCAAGGCCATCTGCCCACTTGGAGAGGTCCCCAGGAACCAAACTCGGGGCCTCCCATGTGGTATACCAGCGCCCTTATCTACTGTGCTATACAGCCGGCCCCCAGATTAATATATTTAACA
>PVKH010015681.1:0-15988 GCA_004027955.1 Chaetophractus vellerosus
AAAGAATATATGGTATCTTAGACAACATACTATGTCTATTTATATGCTCAATGTAATATAATTTGTCTGTTATTAATACAATATTTATTTGACCTTCAATTGACATATATTTATGTTGATAACACAAAGATAAGTAAGATACATTTCCTTGACAGCAAGGAACTCCTAATTTAGTAATGGAAACAGACATATAAAGAGATCAGTTTAATATAATGCTGGAAGTGCAAAGGTTGACACCTGTACAGGGTGTTAGATCATTGAGGAGGTGGTAAAGTCTTTGTTGCTGAGGCTACTGTGGAGGTAAGTCCTAAGATGTGAAAGGGGGAATGGGGTCAGGCAGAGGCCCAGGAGGAACAAAAGCAAGTACACTGTGTGTGGAGGGGCAACCGCAAACTATGGTCTGAGGTCGTCCCTTGATTAAGTGAAGGCAGGCGAGGAATGAAATGAAATAAGCAGAGGCTTGATCATGGGGAGAGGGTGTGGGGGTGTCTGTGTCACATAATGGAGCCTGGCTTTTATAAGGTAGGGAGGGTTACTCACCAAAGCCATTTAGGCAGTGCAGTGGCCCGGCCAAACCTGAGTTTCACATACATCACCTGATGGGCTTTGAGAAGATGGACTTGTAGGGGACGGGGTGGGGATTGGATACAGGTATCCAGCAAGGAGGCCTTGGCAATGGTCCAGGAGAATGTGAGGCAGTGCAAGGATAGGAGAAAATTTAGGAAAAATTAACTATGATGGAAGGTAGAGGAGGGGGAGGAGCCACTGTTGTCATCTGGCATCTTAGTTTAGGAGACTTTGGATGGGGGTCCCCTAAACTAGGAGATAATTCAGGAGGATGGACCCATTCAGGGATGTAGATGACGAAGTCCATTTTGATTTGAAGATATGGGAAGAAGAGCTCTAGGTCAGTGCTTTGCAAACTCTCTTTGACAAAGTATGGTTTCTGTTTTTTGTGTTTTTTTTTTAAGTTTCCAATCTGTCAGGGACTAATGAAAATGATTAACTAGAAAAACAAATTGAAAAAGATATACAAAGTCCATAAAAGGACTCCTTCAAATTACTATCAAAATTTCTAACTTTGTACTCTTAATTTCTATACTTACCTTGCCTCGTATCTGTAATTGTTTGTGTTTCAACAGGGACCACACTTCAAATACATGGCCCTAGGCTACAGGTACAGATTTGAGGATTATCAGCATACGTTTTCTTGAAAAATTTTTTATTGTTTTCCCATTGCCCTCAGTATAAAATCAAAATAGCTTATTAAAGTTTGCCATTTAAATTGTTTTCTAGCTCAATGCTTCTCAAATTTTAAGGTGTATAGGAATCACCTGCGGATCTTGTTAACGTGCATCTTCTAATTCAGTAGGTCTG
The DNA here is from genome assembly GCA_004027955.1 of Chaetophractus vellerosus. Lineage (NCBI taxonomy): Eukaryota > Metazoa > Chordata > Mammalia > Cingulata > Chlamyphoridae > Chaetophractus > Chaetophractus vellerosus. The sequence continues at coordinate 1,378 of PVKH010015681.1, forward strand.
GGGGAGGACCTGAGATTTTGCATTTCTAACAAACTCCCAGGTGATACCCCTACATTTACTATTGGAAACTCAACTGAAATACTGAGTACCCATTATAGGGACTGTTAGTTACACTTGTTCACAGCTGAGGTCATTTACATTTTTTACTGAGATAATTTTCCCTGTGAGGCATCTCTCTCAGAAATTCCGAAGGAAAAAATGGAGAAATATTTTGGGTAGTGAATGGTGGGAGAATAGGAGAAAAGGCCAAAGAATCTAAGCTTGTCTGACACAGCAGACTTAGCAAGCAAAACACCAGACTCGAAACCGGCATTTAACTTTATTAGGTGATGTTTAGGAAAAAAAAGAGACCAAGAAAACAAATCTATATGAAATATATGTCCGTGGGGGGCAACTAAGCAAATCTAGTCTATCAAGAGGCAGTAGATACAGGAGGGCAGTCATACAGAAAAAAGAAAAAAGAGAAATGAGAAAGATGAATTATTACAGGTATTTTACACTATTGTTTGAATCTCAGTGTGGCGTTTCTTATACTGATTTATTTGAATAAATAAAGTTAAATTTTATGAAATGTTATAAAATAGAGATGTTTGAGCAATGCATTTATGGAGTGTCAATTTGCACAATTGTAAAGATAATTATTTGCAATGAGATATATTTAGCTATATTATTGGAAACATAATATCATTATTGGATTATTGGTTCATATATTAGCATATTCATAATGAGTTGAAGTTGTTGGCAGCATTTAATGAGATTTCCTGTTTTTCTTTCATTCACTCAGCTTTTAATAATACCAGTAGGGCTTGTTGCTTATTTGAGCAAGCTGCCAGCAGATACATATTAGAAAAGAAGAATGCTACAAAGCAATTCCAGCCCCAAAGTGCTGCTGTAAATTGTCTCCAGCATTTTAGGATCATCTCTTTATTCAGTCCAAATTCCTTTCTCTTTATCATGTTGTGAGCTCTGTCATAAATGATAACACTGGATTTCTTTATTTTCTCCAACATGACTGTGCAGTGTTTCAGGGAAACATATACTTTCTTTGAAGTATGTGCTTTACAATTTTTTAAAGCTTAGTCCTGTTGCTGGCTGCCTCTTCTGCATCTCAAATTTATCTGTGTATATATAACTATACATATATGCTATATATAATTTTTGATCTAGGTTTAGAGAATTAAGAAAATAAAACTGGCTACCAATTTAGCACCAATTAAGCCACATATATCCATCTATCCTGGTAAAATAATAAACTGATTATTAAATATTTTCATTTTTATTAATAAAATAATACTTAGCACCAATTGAGCCACATATATCCATCTATCCTGGTAAAATAATAAACTGTTTATTAAACATTTCATAAATAAAAATTCCCCTCTGTGCAAGTTATATTCTGAGAACTGGTAGTGAGAGAGCAGTTTCTATGTTATGAAATCTACTGATCAATACCAATAAACACACACACACATGCACCATAAAGAGTTTGACAATCCATCAACCCAGATTTTATATTTGCATGAATATGTTCAATAGAATGTGAGGCAATCTCATCCCTTGAAGATTTCTAAGCCATTTGTGTGTGGGCATGTGTAGTTTCTTGGTTATTGGCTACATTAAATAAAGGGTTACAAAAATGGCATATTTACTTTTGACGTTCAGGAATTTAACATTTCAGGGAAATTATATGCTAAGCCTGATGAATGTAAAGCCACGTCCTGAGTAAAATGTGTAATAATTGCAAATAAACTCTGAGAACCTTGCTATCATTTGCACCATAAAGCACATTACCCTATCTTTTGTTTTACAGTTTGTATCAGAAATTGTAAGGTAACTGTTTACTATATTCCTTTTCTAGGGCAATTAATATAACCATTAATAGTAACTGTTTACATGGCTGTAATTGTCTTCATCTTTTATACTGTTCTCCATTAAGGGTTTTGAACACGAGTTCACTGATTTTATCCTTTTGTTGGGGATAAAGAGGAAAATTGACAATTATCTCTCTTGATAGTCCACAGAGCCTTAGAGATTTTATTTTACTACTGTGGGGAAAATAGTTCTTTGGTTTAAATTCTATGATTTTCATTTAAAAGTCTTCCCGTCTATGCTCCTGAAATTTGCAGTAGGTGTTTAATTAGAAGATTGAGGTAAATGCTACCAATAGATAAGAATAATCGTTTTTAATTTCTTCTACACTCCTGAACCCAATTACTCCCCTCTGTCCTCATTATACCACATCTGCCAAACTACCAGGAGTAGTACTTAATATTTCTACCAGGCCCATGGCTGTAGCCTCCTAACTGGTTTTCTTCCTCATTTTCACTCTATTCAGTTTTCTATTCAAATGTCACTTCCTCAGATAGTAATTTCTTGATCTCTCAATGGAAAACAGTATCCCCAACTTTCTTTCTACTACCTTGTCTTATATTTCTTTGAAACATGTTTCTGCCATTATTTGAAAATATGTTTATTGACTCTCTCTTCTCTAGAGTGTAAATTCCATTGATTCAGGGACCTTATCTCCTTTGATCCCTGTTGTAGCCACAGCATTTAGAAAAGTCCTTGGCATGTAGCAGACCTTAGGGTGGGCAGTGTAGGCGCACTAAAGAGGTACAGCCTACAGCTGCAGAAAGACAGAAAAGCCCTGAGAGGCTCAAGGAGACGAGACCCAGTGAGAGATGCCTGATCACCCACAGCTGAGCTTGAGGAGAAAGTAGAGAGAGACTGACAGACCTGCCATCTTGTCTTGCCACATGGCAGGACTCCAGGATCTGCTAGCAGCCGACCTGTGGTGAGAAAGCATCCCTGATGATGCCTTGATTTGGACATTCAATAAATATTAAGTTTATTACTAGTTGTGGCCATTTGAGATTATTTTATGAATCCCCAAAAGAGAAAGATTATGTTTGTAAGCTAATCTAGTCCTCTGAACGTGATACCCCTTGATTGCATGTTGTATGTTGTGCAGTCCCATGGTTTTTAAAAAAGTTTTATTCTAGTAACATATATACAACCTAAAATTTCCCCCTTTAACAACATTCAAATATATAATTCATATATTCTGCATAGTAAGCCCTTATTGGATATGTGGTTTCCAAGTATGTTCTCCCTTTCTGTAGGCTGTCTTTTACTTTCATGACAAAGTCCTTTTATGTATACTGGTTTTTACTTTGATGAAGTTCCATTTATTTTATTTTTTTCTTTTGTTCCTCATACTTTTGGTGTAAAGTCTAAGAAACCATTGCCTAACACAAAATCTTGACAGTACTTACCTGTTTTCTTCTAGGAGTTTTATAATTTGGGTTCTTATATTTAGGTCTTTGATACATTTTGAGTTTATTTTTATATGTGTTTTGAGGTAGAGGTCCACTTTCATTCTTTTGCATATGGATATCCAGTTCTCCCAATACTGTTTGGTTGAAGAGACTATTCCTTCCCCATTAACTGGACTTGACACCCTTGTCAAAAAAACCAATGGGCCATAGGTGTGAGGGTTTATTTCTGAACTCTCAATTTGGTTATATTGGTCTATATATCTGTCATTGTGCCAGTACCCTGCTGTTGTAATTACTGTACCTTTATGATAAGTTAAAATCAGGAAGTATTAGTCCTCCAAAATCATTTTTCTTTTTCAAGATGATTCTGGCAATATGAGGTCCATTACTTTTCACATAAATTTGATCATTGGCAATTCCATTTCTGCAAAGCTGCTGAAAATTTGATTGGGACTACATTGAATCTGTAAATTTGGTAGAAATTACATTTTAACAATATTTAGTCTCCCAACCATGGACACAGATTGTCCTTCCATTTTAGTTTTTTATTTCTTTTAGCAATGTTCTGTAGTTTTCCATGTATAAATTCCTCACATCTTTGGTTAAATATATTCCTAGGTATTTGACTCTTTTCTGTTTAATACTTAGCTACTGTAAATGGAATTTTTTTCTTACTTTCCTCTTCAGATTGCTCATTTCTAGATTATAGAAACTCTACTGGTTTTTGGGTGTTGATTTTGTACCCTGCCACTTTGCTGAATTTGTTTATTAGCTTTGGTAGCTTTCCTGTGGGTTTTTCAGGATTTTCTATATATAGGATCTGTAATCTGAAAATAGGGAAAGTTTTCTGCTTTTGCAATATTTTTTTCTTTTTCTTGCCTAATTGTTCTGGGCTAGAACTTCATGTACAATATTGAATAACTGTGGTGACAATGGGCATCCTTGTCTAGTTCCTGATCTTAGAGGAAAGCTTTCAGTCTTTTACCGTTGATTATGGGCTTAACTGGGGGGGTGGGGGGGTTCATGTTTCCCTTTAACATGTTGAGGAAATCTCTTTCTATGCCTAGTTTTCTGAGTGTTTTTAATCAAGAAAGTGTGCTGGATTTTGTCAAATGCCTTTTCTGCCTCAATTGAGAAGATCATGTTTTTTTTTTTCCTTTGCTCCATTAATGTGTATTACATTAATGGATTATCTTATGTAGAACCACCCTTTCATACGTCGTACAAATCCCACTTGATAATAGTGTATTCTTCTTTTAACATGATATTGGATTGTTTGTTAGTATTTTGTTGAGGATGTTTACATATATTTTCATAAGTGATAGTGGTCTGTAATTTTCTTTTCTTGTGGTATGTTTATCTGATTTTGATATTTGATGATGGCCTCACAGAATGAGTTAGGAAAAACTCCCTCTTTTCCATTTTTTTTTTGGAAGAGCTTGAGAAAGATTAGTGTTCATTCTTCTTGGAATGCTTGGTAAAATTCATCTGTGAAACCATCTTGTCTTGGGATTTTCTATGTTGGAAGGTTTTTAATTACTGATTCAATATCTCTACTAGTTATTGGTCTGTTGAGACTATTTCTTCTTGAGTCTGTAGTTTGTGTGTTTGTAGGAATTTGTCCATTTTTATCTAAGTTATCTACTATGTTGTCATACAGTTGTTCATAGTATCCTCTAATGAGTCTTTTTATTTCTGTGTAGTGAGTAATGTCCCCCTTCATTTCTTTTTTTTAATTTTATTTATTTATTTTTAAAGAAGCTTTAGGTTACATAAATATTACATCAAAAATATAGGGGATTCCCATATACCCCCCTTCCCCTACATGACTTTTCCCCAATAACAACATCTTTCTTTATTGTGGTACACTTATTATGATTGATGAACACATATTGAAGCATTGCTACTAACCATGGTCTATAGTTTACATTATAGTTTATACTTGAGATTGCACAATTTTTTTTTTTTTTTTTTTTTAGGCATTGGTGCTGAGGATTGAACACTGAACCTCGTGTGTGGAAAGCTGGCACTCAACCACTGAGCCACATCAGCTCCCCTGAGTGGTTTTTCCATTTGTTTGCTTGTTTTTTTTTTAAACAAATCAATTTTATTGATACCTATTAATAAAGCATACAATTTATTCAGTGTACAATCAGTAATATTTGGTATAATCACAAAGTTGTGTGTTCATCACTTCAGTCATTTTTAAAGCATTTTCATTATTTCAATAAAAATAATAAACAAAGACCAGACAAACAAGAAAATTTCTCACCTCTCAACCTCTCTATTTCCCCTGCTGTACATAGCTGCTATTTCTGGCTATTCATGCGCAATTATTTATTTGTTTATTAAGCAGTTTTATTGAGATATATTCTCATGCCATATGATCTATCCAAAGTGTATAATCAATGGCTTTTTAAAAATGGTTTAAAAAGTCCTTTATTGTAAAATTATAAAATAAACAGAAAGATAGATTGAAAGAAATTACAAATTTAAAAAAGAGTGCAAGACCAGGTTAGATTTAATATAATCAATTATTAAAAAAATAGATTGCACAACAACAAACCTTTATAAATGTAAATAATAATTCAAATATGTTGGAAATTAATTATAACATAATTTTAATCTCTAAGATGAAATAAATTACTGGTTTAGTTATTTAATTTCCATTTAGGCCATAATTCTTTCTAGATAATCAAATTCCTATTTGGGAATTCTTCACATCTTATTGGAATGTATTACAGCAGATAACAATTTGCCAACTCATAATTTTATGAGGCAGGAGAACTCAAAATCTTGTTCAACAGTAGTCATGCTAAATCATTATTGGTCCAGATAGATTATTTTAATTAAAGAGTATGAATAAGAAAGGGTTAAAGAAAAATGAAGTACCCAAAAATATATCTCTTCTCCAGTCCTCCTCAATTAAAAGCTAGTGTTTATTTTGTATGAAAAAACTTACAGAATACTGATCACAGGAACAATTTGCCAATTGCACTGAGTAATTACTGTTTATATACTATAATGTTATTTTACATTTATCTGGTCTTCTCCAGCTCTTTTTTGGTTACTATTTGCATGGAATACCTTTCTCTTTTAACCTGGTTGTGTCCTTATGTCTGAGGTGGGTCTCTTGTTGTAATGGTTTGAGTTTGATTTAATTATGAATTCCAAAAATATAGATTAGATTATGTTTGTAAGCTAATCTGTTCATCTGGGCATGATTAAGTTATGAGTAGGGCGTTAACTGCCACGTCAGTGAGACGTTGAGCCCCACCCCTCGGTGGGCATGGTCTCAAGTATAAAAGGCTAGACAAGAGGAAGCAGATTGAGAGAAGCAGATTTAGAGAAGCAGAGATTTGGAGAAGCAGATTTGAGAAGCAGTTCTGATGCTGGAGTGAGCCGTTCGCCCGATAGTCTACAGCTGCCTTGTGGAGAGACGCAAAGCATAGAAAGCCTCCTGGTCTACAGCTGAACTCGTGAAGGAAACAGAAGCTAAGCCCGGAGAGAAACGCAGCCCCGGGAACAAAGGAATCCAGAAGCCTGAACCCTGAAGACGTCGGCAGCCATCTTGCTCCAAGACATGGACTTTGGTATGGGAAGAAATTTATGCTTTGTGGCCTGGTAACTGTAAGCTTCTACCCTAAATAAATACCCTTTATAAAGACCGACCAATCTTTGGTATATTTCAAAAGGCACATCTGTGGCTGACCAAAACACTTGTAGACAACATATAGACGGCTCATTTTTTTTTTTAATCCTTTCTATCAGTCTATGTCTTTTGATTGGGAAGTTTAATCCATTAACATTCGGTGCTATTACTATAAAGGCATTGCTTACTTTATTCCTTTTGTCCTTCACCTCTCTGTTGTTATATTGTCTGTCTTCTTATCCTTTAGTTTACCCTTCCTAATAATCTTCATTTCTAAACTCTTCTCCAAATCTCTCACTCTCGTTTTTTCCTTTCAGGCTGCATTACCCCCTTAAATATTTCCTGCAAATCTTGTCTTTTGGTAACATATTCTATCTGTTTTTGTTTGTGTGAAGCCTTTCAACTCACCCTCATTTTTGAGGGACAGTTTTGCTGGATACAGAATTCTTGGCTCGCAGTTTTTCTCTTTCAGTACCTTAAATATATCATACCGCTTTCTTTTCTCCTCCATGGTTTCTGATGTGAGGTCAGCACTTAATCTTATTGAGTTTCCCTTGTATGTGATGCTTTGCTTTTCTCTTGTTGCTTTCAGAATCCTCTTTTTATCTCTGATATTTGTCATTTTGAATAGTAGGTGTCTCAGGGTAGGTCTATTTGGATTTATTCTGTTTGGGGTGCATTGTCCTTCTTGGATATTTAGATTTATGTCCTTCATAAGGGTTGGGAAGTTTTCAGTCATTATTTCCTCAGATATTCTTTCTGCCCCTTTTCCATTCTCTTCTCCTTCTGGGACACCAATATTGTGGATGTTTGCACATTTTGCATTGTCATTCAATTCCCTGAGACTCTATTCCATTTTTTCCATTCTCTTCTCTTTCTGTTCTGTCTTTTCCAGTTCAGATATTATGTCTTCAAAATCACTAATTATGTCTTCAAGTGATTCAATTCTGCTCTTATGTGCCTCTAATGTATTTTTTAATCTCATCCATCATGTCTTTCATTCCCATAAGTTATGTTACTTTTCTTTGCAGGCTTTCAGTTTTTTCTTTTTGCTCACCCAGTATCTTCTTAATATCCTTTATTTCATTAGTCATATTTTCTTTAAATTCTTTTAAGTGATTTAGGAGAGTTGTGTGATTATCTCTGACTAATTGTATTAAATCCTGTATCTCTTCAGAATATTTGGTTTGTTCTTTTGGCTGGGTCATGTCTTCCTGTTTCCTAGTATGGCTTGTAATTTTTTGCTGATGTCTAGGCATTTGAATATGTTGGTGAATTTACTCTCATAGCTAATTTCTCTCTCACCTATTTTTTTTCACAGCGCTTCTTTGATATTTGGTTCAACCTATTCTCAGTCTTTAAAATTTCCCAGCCTAAGTTTTCAAAATTGGGCCAGGGACTCACTAGTGGGGCACAGATTTTCTCCAAGGGTTGGATGCAGAGACCATAGTTTTTGTCCATACAATTTCCAATATGGTCAGCAAATGGTGCTCATCAGTACACTTTTCCAAAGAGGTGTTTGAGACTCGGCTTTCCTGTATTACTGTGTTGAATCTACAGATTGGAGATTCAAAGCAGTCTCTCCTGGCCGAATTCACTGAAGAAAAGCACCCTGACCTCCCCTCCCTTTTCCCTTGAAACAGCTGACAGGGAAGAAGATGTCTGTTTCCCTCTCAGTTGACTGCAGTGAGCCAGGTGTTTTACCCCAGCTTAATATGTTGGGAGTGGGGAAGGGGAGCACTTCCCAGCTGCCCAAGGGGCTTGGTAACCAACATTTGTCATTCTGGCTCCTTCTTTCTGTCCTTCACCCTCCTGGGATTTGTACAGCACTGTCCTGGTCTGCTGACCCCCAAAGCAAGTCCCTCAGACAGCTTTTGGCTCTTTCTCCATTGTTTTTGTGAGAGCATTCAGTTCTGCCTGTTAGTCTGTCACCATCTTCCCACAATCCTCCCCTTTCATTTCTGATTTTAATTATTTGCATCCTTTCTCTTTTTTATTTGTCTGCTGGCTAAATGTATATTGATTTTATTGATTACCCAGTTTGGAAATGGCTGAACTGATATTTGAACCATGGTCAGTCTGATTTCAGAGTCAATATGATATTCATATTATATTAAAGAAGAAGAATAATTGCCTGAAACTTTAAATCACAAACAGGAATAGGTCTGAGTTTTCTTTGATGTGATCATACATCTATTTTTAGCAACAATTAATTAAGTTTCATTGTACCTGTTTAAATGTTAATGTTGGAAGAATCAAGAGAATTAGAGAAAGGATATGCATAGATTTAATCTGCAAGTGGAAAATCCTATTTGTTTTTATTAGATATCTTGGCAAATATTTTTAGAAAAAGTAATCTGGTAATCTCCATAGAAAACAAAGGCAAAGCATATCATTTGGTTTATAGAGTAAAAGATCCCCATTCCTGTACTTGGGGTCTGTGTTAGAATTTGAAATATGTGCTGCAGTGGGTGTACATGGGTCTCTTAATTCATTGCCACAGACACCTATGGAGAGATTAGAAGAGTGCAGCTCATTTTGTGTCTATCTTCAAAATCTCAGTTCCCATTCTTAGAGATGTCAAATTGCCATCTAGAAAGTATATATCCATTTTCTTTTTCCAGCAGGGTATAGGACAACATAAAAAAAAACAACCACTAAAGAGAAAGCTATGTTAATCATAATTTTACTATTTTGTTTTAAAATTTTGATCAAATTATTTGGCTGTGGTTCTAGCATAAGTAATCTCAGATGATTGAAAGTGCATCCTCAGAAATCACTATTCCAATCACACAAATGTACAACAAAATACTCTGACACATATTTAGGGTATTATTAGGCTGCACGCTAATTTGGGAGAAATGTAAAGCAGTTCACTTAAATAATTGTAATGCTTCTTTCATAGGACCAAATCGATATTTTTCACCTGGTGAAGTCAATTTCCCAGTATATATTTTGAAACTTTTCGATGTTGATTGATTCTTTGCATAACATGGTTCTTTTTAACAATCTGTGATTACATAGAACACTAGCACACCTTAAAACTCTAGATTTCTGTCTCTGACGGTGAAAATTGATTTTTCCCTTACACAGAAATTCTCTGTAGTCTGCCACTGAACATTTCAACTCTGCCACCTGTGTCTTTCCCTAACTCAGGTTCATAGGTTTCAAAATTTCTGAAGTATTATATGCATAGGCTCCTTATTAGCATCGGCCTCACCGGAGGTATTTTATTAAAACACATATCCTTGAGTCCTACTATTGAACTATAGAATTAGAATCATAGCATGGGAAGCATTTAAACAAACTCTCAGGTTTTTTGATGCAGACTAGAGTTTCAGAATCACCTCTGTGTGTTGGAGGTTTTGAGAGTGCCGAAGCACTTTATCATGGACCTGAACTTTCAAGTGTGTGTTCAAGATATTGTGGGAAGAGAAACAGAGGATATTCAGACCAATGGAGAAAGCAGAGAGAAAAATCTCAGCACTCAGTCTTTTCTAATGTTCACTATTCTCCAATTTATAATGAAGACATTTGAGGGAAGTTTTGGATATTAAATGTAGTAGGAGTTAATCACATGGTGCAGTATATTGCTCATCGTTAGTACTCATTAGATGTTGTCTGGTGAAATTAACTAACTGATTAATTCATTAATTCACCTAATTTTCAAGCCCTGAGCTAAGCACTGGAAACAAAATGATGGGCAAAAACAGACATGATCTCCTCTCAGGGAACATATAGAACAGTGGCAAGGCAGGCACTAATCAAATAATGCAACAATGAATATAAAATAACAATTCTAAATTAATACTAGAAAAGAGAAAGAGCTGGTTTTAAGGGAGCCTACATAAGAAGGAAACTTGACCTACTCAGACAACGGAGCAAAAAATGTTTTGCAGACAAACGTGAAGGTAGAGTAGAAGTAAAGAGTTGGAAAACTGGAGTATTTTAAGCAAAGAGAACTGCATATGCTGTAATAAATGTGTGGCTTTTATAAATTGCTACTATATTCAGAGATTTTGCTCATATTTCTTTAGAGAGGGTGTTTCAATCACCCTTTTATATATGAGAAAATGAACCTAACAGAAGTTAAATAATGTGGGCAAAGTAATACATGATTAAGCAAGTGATGAGTTTCCAACTGGAAATCCATTTGGTTCTGTTTGAAGCTTATGATCTTTCTTCATTTGGACATTAATGTGCTTCCAAAAGGTAAATGACAACATTTTATTAGGCTTTGTTAGCAGGAAGATGTTAAAAATCAGGAGGCCATTAGGTCTATAAACTTGTGAGTAAGGAGCAAAAGCGAAAGGAAAGAGGTTATAAGGATACTTTTTTGCATCACAATTTTGCCTTAGGTCAAGTACAATCAGTATAAATCCTTTTATGGTAGAAATGACAAAGTGGAAGCATCTGGAATTTCCCTTTTTTCCAAAAGAGTAAGTCATTTCTGTATCTCTGAGGGAAATTGTAGATGTTAGTGTCATTCTTAATGGCTTAGAAAGATGAATATCTATGTTATCACATCCCCAGGTAGATTAATGCAAAAGACAAATATATTTTGGAGAATGAAGGTAGATTATTATAAGCTTAATCAAGTGGTATATCCAATGATAATTGTAGAGAAAAGCATTATAGCCCTCTGAATCTGTAATGTTGCTATTAAATTGGTGAATATTTATTTCCCCACCTTGTCCAGTAAATAGAAAATTCTAGAAGCAGTTTGTTCTTATATGGAAAGAAATATGGTACAAATTTATTGTTTGCCTCAGCCAATTTCCAGTCAATTGCCCAGGTTTGTGCCACAACTTTGTGTGAAGGAAATTTGGCCATATCACTGTCCCATAGCGTGTAATTTGGTTCACCACATTTATCACATACTGATTGTACGAGGAGGAAAGGAGGCATCAGAAACCCTGGAAGTCTTAGCAAGGCATTTATGCCAGTGGAGGAAGATAAACGTCTTAACAATATAGGGGCCTTCTATTTTTGAAATACCTAGGGAATATTGAGATTTCTGTTTCAAAGTGAAAAACAAATAGTTATTCAGTGAGCCTCCTACCATTAAGAAAGGTACAATCCTTTGGGATTTTTTAGGGGGGTGAGTGTGTGGTATTTGGGGCATTACACGTTCCACATTTCTGCATGTTTCTATGACCCTAAAGTCTTAAAGAGCAAGAGCTTTCTAACTAGTCTAGACAAGAAGTTGTGCTACTCTACTCTTATGAGCTAGGATATCCAGTGATGATGCAAGTATCCATGGCAGATTGAGAAACTCAACGGAAGCCCAGTGATATTCCAAGAGGAGAATCCCTAACAGAGGGTCCTGAACTTTGGAAGCAAAATAATTTCCTTTGGGCAATAAAAAGAATAATTTTTTTGAGAAAGAGCTCTTATTTGCAGCTGGCTCAGTAGGGACCATAGGACCAGGAGATGAAGTTATGAGTTATGAGTTGTCACTCATAAATTGATGTGTCTGTATTGGCCTAACCATTAATTTGGGGATATCCAGCAGCACTGCATCATTAAATGTGATCTGAAACCAGCAGATCCTGAAGGCATAAGAAATTTGCCTGAGTAGGTAGTTAAAACTCTCAGCATGCCTACTCTTCCTCAATCCTTTGTGAATCCACATTCATGACCACTTTGGGATTTCCTGATGACCTGTTTATTGAGGAGAAAATTCAAGCCTGAATTATGGATGGTGTTGCATGATGAGTAATTACATCTTACTCAGAGGTGGTCCTGAAGGGAAGAGGGAATGGAAATTCTTTAGGTAGACTGAATTTCAAATGTATCATGTTGTCTTCTTGATATCGCAAGAATGCTTGAGATAAAGAACTGAATTTCTCATGGGCAATGGCTAAGATTGGCTGGATAATCAGGGTTTTGGAAACAGCAAAATTTAAGGATTGATGACAAGGAGATTTGGGGAAAAATAGTTTTTTAATTTTCTGGAATGGTCACAGAAGAGAGAGAGTATTTGCATCTTATGCAAATTTTCATCTAATGCACTGTGGTAGTTTGATATTATTTATGAATTCCAAAAAGAAATGTAGATTATGTTTGTAAACTGGTCTCTTCCTCTGACATGAGAACCCTTTGTATGAGATTCAGCTGAGACATCTGATTAAATCATGTTAAGATTAGGGCTTTGATCCAACCACGTCATGAAAGTGCCACTCACCATCAAGCCCCAGTCACCTTGAGCTGATAAAACAGACTCCCACACAGAAGTAGACATACAGAGAAGATACACAGAGGATCCTGTGGCTCCAGGAAGGGAGATGAGCCTGATGGTCTACAGTTGACCTTGTGGAGCCAACAGAGCAGTTGAGCCTGGAAAGAAACCAATCCACAGGAGAATGACGAGCATTATGCCAGCCTACAGCTAAGGTCGGAAAAAGCTGGGACACGGAGCCTTAAGAGGAAGGAGGAAGGCTGAACCCTCGCAGACATCGCCTGTCATATTGCATCAACACATGGCAACAGACTTTGGGTGAGAAAGTACCTCTTATGGTACCTTGAGTTGGACTCTTTAGGGCCTGGTAACTGTAAGCTTCTACCCCAAATAAATATCCCTTATAAAAGCCAACAGAGTTCTGGTACTTTGCATCAGCACTCCTTTGGCTGACTAATACAAGCACCCTACTGCATAGGAGGTTCTTAATAATGACAAGATGAGCATTCTGTGGGTGTCAGTCATTCTCTAGCCACTCCAGTGCATATTTATTGAATTAATTCATTCAACAAATATTTACCAAACACTTATTTGTTCCACGAAGTGGGATTGTAGCAATACCAAAACAGAATAAGTCTTTGTTCTTAATGAAACTTGCATCCTGGTGGGCAGAGCGACATCAAATAAAAAATACATCTCTGTCAAGCAGTGATAGATGTGAGCAAAGAAGAAAAAAATGAAGGGTGAGTAGGTAGGGAATAATGAAGTGATATTTTGGATAGTGGTTAGGGAACTTCACAGCCAGCAATGAGGGAAAATGTATTACAGATGGTTTGGAATAGACAGTAAGAACAGTTTTAGTCTGTTCAAGGATCAGCAAGAAGGCTAATATATGGCAAGAAGCAAGGGGAAGAGTAGAGGAGGCAGAGGTTTGATCATGTAGGGTCCTGAAGACCATGGTAAAGATTTCAGATTTCATTCTGAGTGAGATGGGACAATACTAGAAGGTATCAATCAGAAAAGTAATATGATCTAACTTATGTTTTAAAAGGATCACTTGGAATGTTGTATGGGGATTAGACTGTAGGGTAAGAAGGAAAGATGGGAAACAGGCTAGAAAAATGCCTTCTATAGTGGGAGGTAGTTGCCTTCTGGATATATTTTGAAAGTAGAGCTAACAGGATTTGCTAATGGATTGACAGATGGGTATGAGAAGAGGAGAGGTGTCAAATTGACTCCAAAGTTTTTTTTTTTTACCTGAGTAACTGGAAGAATGGATTTAATATTTACTGAGATGAGGAGAACTTCATGAAGGGCATACTGTGGGACATGAAATACAATTTTTTGGATATATTAATTTAGACATACCTATTAAATACATGGAGATGTTGAGTAGGTAGTTATACTGGTGTGGAATTTAGGGAGGGGGTCTGGACTGACAACATAAATCTGGGAATTCCCAGCATATGGAGGCAATTGAAAGCCAAAATATTGTATAGC
>PVKH010015682.1:0-16000 GCA_004027955.1 Chaetophractus vellerosus
AGGAAATGGGACACAAACAGGAAAGAAAAAGTGAACTGGATAAGGTTCTGAAAACACCTTCTCTGCCCCACCTCAAATTAGACACAGGTATAGAAGGCAACAAAGACAAACTAGGAGTAACAAGATTTTTTCTTCCACCACCATGTCACATGGAATCATCAGATTCAGGCAAACTAAAATATAGAGTGTCACCTTTGAATGATAGCTCATGCAATTTAAAAAGCACAAAATACATGACACAGAAAAAAGAGGATAAAATAAATATCCTTGAGAAAGGCAGAGTGCGTTGCATGTATATAGCAGAGAAATCGCCCCTTTCCTATACACTCGATACAAAGGAACTGCAATTGGACATCAAAGAGCAAGAGAAAAACGGGCAGGAGGGTAAGGGGGGAAAAGTGATACTGAGCAAAACGTGTGCTTCTGTAACCTCTTCAACTGACATAAAAGGTAACACAATAAAAGAAGAGCGCAGTGAGCTAGGAATAAAAAAGTACCATGTGCCACATCCTGAGCTCCAGAAATCAGTGGCTTCAGGGCAAATAGCATCTACAGAGTCGATTGATAGTGACATTTTGAGCCATATTAAGAAAGGAAAATGTCTACCACAGAAAGAGGTGAGAGTAAAAACATTGGCCATGAATGGCTTGAAGCACCCAAAGAATGCACTTTTCAAGGGTAAAGCATCACCACTTTCACATGTATTCAATATTACTGAGGACGGATACCTAAGAAAGAGAAAGGAACAACAGCGGAGTCCTAAAGTGAAGGTAGAACAGGGGCATGAAAGGAAAAGAGAACTGGATGTAGTTCTCCCAAAAGCTGCTATTTCCATGCCTTCTCCATCTCACCATATATTGGATATAAGAATCAAAGTAAACAAAGACTTTCTTGAGATGGAAGGATGCTCTCCACAATTAAAACTCCATTTATCATCAGATGCAGGGAAAGCCATAAACAAAGATTCAAATGAAGGTATTACATCACATACTAAAACATTAAAAGCTGATCAACATTTGTCAAATAAAAAGGCAATGGGCAGAGTAAAATTGGAAGACAATCAAGGTATAATACTCCCTCCACAAATAAATTTAAAAGCAAAGACATGCCCCCTTGCACATCAATTCAATAGAAAGAAATTACCTTTGAATAATAAAGAGCAAGGGGAAAGAGTGGAGGAAGACAAATGTGAACCAGGGATGATTCTGAGAAAAACTTTTCCTTTCTTACCTTTTCCTTCACCTTGTCATAAATTGGACACTAGAATGAATGAAAACAAAAGCATGCAAGGAGTAACACAATCCTTCCCATCATTCAAGAGCCAAGGTCCATCAAAATCATGTCAAAAGGCCTATACTGAGTCAAATGGTGGTTATATGTTAAGCAATAGAAAAGAACCAATGCAATCTACAGTACAAGAAAAAAAGGGAGAGAAACTCAAAAATGACATACAAGGCAGAATGCTCCCAAAATGTAGGAATTTGATGGCAAAGAAAACACCATTTTCCCACATTCTCAACAACAAAGATTTGCAGTGGACAAGTAAGGAGCAAGAGAAAAAGGTGCAGGACAATAAAAGTGAACTAGTTATGGGACCCACAAACATTTGTGTTTCTTTACTTACTCTACCACATCTTAAATCGGATATAGCAGAAGGAGATGGATACATGATAAAATGTACAAGATTGCCTCTTCCACAACTAAAGTCCAAGAACTCATCAGATGCAGTTGGAGAATTCTCAAGTGAGGTAAAAGAATTAAATGAACAAATGCTAGAGAAAGAAGAGAAGTATAGAGAAAAAGAGGTGGCTACGACTGGGGTAGGAGCATATCGAGAAACGTCTGTTGGAGAATTCTCAAGCAAGGTAAAAGAATTAAAAGGACAAATGCTATATCAATTCAATAGAAAGAAATTACCTTTGAATATTAAAGAGCAAGGGGGGAAAGTAGAGCAGTGTAAATGTGAACCAGGGATGATTCTGAGAAAAACTTTTGCTTTCAGACCCTTTCCTTCACCTTCTCTTGATTGGGACACTAGAATGAAAGAAAAGGAAGGCATGTTAGGAATAACACAATCCTTCCCATCACTCAAGAGTCAAGGTCCCTCAAAATCATGCACTAAAGCCTATAGTGAGTCAAATGATGGTTATACGCTAAGTAATAAAAAAGGACCAGTGCAATCTAAAATACAAGAAAAAAAGGGTGATAGACTCAAAATTAATTTGCAAGGCAGAATGCTTCCAAAATGTAGGAATTTGAAGGCAAAGAAATTACCACTTTCACAAATACTCAACAACAAAGAATTGCAGTGGAAAAGTAAAGAGCAAGAGAAAAAGGTGCAGGACAATAAAAGTGAAGTAGTCACGGGTCTCACAAACATTTGTGTTTCGTTACTTACTCTACCACATCTTAAATCTGATATAGCAGAAGGAGATGGATACATGATAAAATTTACAAGATTGTCTCTTCCAGAACTAAAGTCCAAGAACTCATCAGATGCAGAAAAAGAGGTATATCCAAAAACAGTTGATGGAGAAGTCTCAAATAAGGTAAAAGAATTAAAAGAACAAATGCTAGAGAAAGAAGAGAAGGATAGAGATAAAAATGTGGCTATGAATGGTGTAGGAACATATCCAGAAATAACTGTTGGAGAATTCCCAAGCGAGGCAAAAGACTTAAAAGAACAAATGCTACATCAATTCAATAGAAAGAAATTACCTTTGAATATTAAAGAGCAAGGGGAAAAACTGGAGGAAGGCAAAAGTGAACCAGGGATGATTCTGAGAAAAACTTTTGCTTTATTACCTTTTCCTTCACCTTGTCTTAAATGGGACACTAGAATGAATGAAAAGGAAGGCATGCTAGGTATAACACAATCCTTCCCGTCACTCAAGAGTCAAGGTCCATCAAAATCATGCAAAAAAGCCTGTACTGAACCAAATGATGGTTATATGTTAAGCAATAGAAAAGGACCAATGCAATGTACAATACAGGAAAAAAAGGGAGATAGACTCAAAATTAATTTGCAAGGCAGAATGCTCCCAAAATGTAGGAATTTGAAGGCAAAGAAATTACCACTTTCACAAATACTCAACAATAAAGAATTGCAGTGCAAAAGTAAAGAGCAAGAGAAAAAGGTGCAGGATGATAAAAGTGAAGTAGTCATGGGTCTCACAAACATTTGTGTTTCGTTACTTACTCTACCACATCTTAAATCTGATATGGCAGAAGGAGATGGTTACATGATAAAATTTACAAGATTGTCTCTTCCAGAACTAAAGTCCAAAAACTCATCAGATGCAGAAAAAGAGGCATATCCAAAAACAGTTGATGGAGAAGTCTCAAATAAGGTAAAAGAAATAAAAGAACAAATGCTACAGAAAGAAGAGAAGGTTAAAGAAAAAAATGTGGCTATGAATGGTGTAGTTGGCCCCAGTGATATATATTTGAAAGCAAAGAACTCACCTATTTTGCATACAAACAATCCAACTGACATTCAATGGAAAACTAAAGAACCAGAGGGAAAGGTCCAGGAGCATAAAGTTGTGCCAGAAGTAGTGCTAACTAAAACTTGTACTTGCAGATCTTCCCCATGTCCCTTTCAAATGAATACTAGAATTAAGAAGGAAGGCCTGCCAATATTAACAAGGCCATTTTTATTACAAGAAAATTGCCAGGAATCATCATATAGTGGGGAAGTAGTATATGCAGGGCCAATTACTAGTGATATTTTCATCAGTCTAAAAAAAGGAAAACTGCATATGCCACAGAAAGAGAAAGAGGCTGGAGTGAAAAAAGTAAACATCCTAAAGCTCCCCACACATCAAGAAAAAAAAGTTCAGGGATGTAAGGATAAACCTGGTGTGGTTCTAACCAATACTTCTACTTCATTACCATCTCTTCCTCACCTCAAATTGAATAAAGAAATACAAGTAGATGATGAAATGCTACAAATTTCAGAATCTGCGTGGCCAACAATGTCAAATGCAGGGGAAATAGTGCATAAAGAGTCCATTGTTAGTGATATCACAAAAGGTGTTAAAAAAGGAAATCAACATATGCCTCAGAAAGAACAGAGAGACAGAGAAAAAGCAGTAGATATAAAAGACACGATGCATCTCACAGGTATAACTTTGAAGGCAAAGAAATCACCTCCTTCAAATATGCTCCATAGAACAGAACTGCATCTAAACATTAAAAGGCAAGAAAAAAAGGAACAGGTTGGTCAGGGTGAACCACCACATATGATTCTAAGAAAAATTTATACTTCCAAACCTTCCCCACCTAACCTTAAATTGGATAAAGGTACACAAATAGATGAAGAAATGCTAGGAATTAGAAGATCCTTTCTTCTCCCAGTAACGCTTCCAGCATCATCAAATGCAGAGAAAATAGTAGCTTTAGGGACAACTGATGGTGATGCAAGGAAGAGTAAACAACAAATGCTACAAAAAGGAGATAGGTACAAGGGAAAAACAGCAGATACAAGGCTCAGGATGCATTGCAAAGATGCAAAGATTTCACCAATTTCACCATTTCTTAATGCAAAGGAATGTGTGTTGAATGTTAAAAAGCCAGAGAAAAAAGTGTGTGAATGTAAAGGTGAATCATGTGTGGTTCTGACAAAGACTTTTATTTCCGTACCATCTACACCTCCCTTTTACATGAATTCAGGAATAAAAATGGACAAAGACACACCAGGAATCACAGGATCCTCTCTTCCACAGCAAAATCTTCAGGAATCATCAGATATCCAGAAACTAGCAAAGAGAGAGTCAGTTGATGGTCATAGTAAAAACAATGTTGAAAAAGCAGAACATTCTATGCCACACAGAGAAACAGTGCTGCAATGTGACTCAAATTGCAACATCAGTGGACAGCAAAGAAAGAAACCTCCACAAGTCAAATCAGAAGATCAGAATGGATTAGTCTTAACTTCACAGGATAAAGACATTCATTTCACAGGATTTGGTACCATAAGTAGCAAAAGGCCCGGATGCTTCATTACAGAGCAAAAGCCTCAGCCAGATAAACACAAACTAGAAAGTTTTATTACATTTATTTCCTACCCTATAATGGATCCAACTAAAATTGGAAATCTGAAGAAGGAAGCTAAAGTAATGGATAACTTAAACCATAAAATAGGTCCTAAGGTTTCAGTTTCTCTCTCAAGGAAAATACCTAAGGAAAAGAACATCATATTTGCCACCCCTATAAGTACAAAAGGACAAGAATCTTCTGTTTCAGAACAAGATGCCCAGCAACAAGAAACTTTATCAAAAACATCTCCAGAATCTGTGAATACATTTGTTACGCCAGAGAAAGATGTACCAAGTAACAATAAAATAAGCAAAATGTTTTCTCCCAAAGTGTTAGCACCAGAGATAAAGGAATCACCACAGAAAATGAATATCACAGAGTTGAATACCGTTCAAAATAGGGAAGAACAAGAAACTTTCATGAAAAAGCAAGTAGTGCAGCTATCTGAAAGTGAACATGAACCCAGGCTGAAGTCTGTCCTTTCTTTAAAGTTTCCACTTCAAAATGGAAAGAAGACACCATTGGAAATAAATGTGGACAAGAAAATGCAAACTACAGTGAATCCCAGAGTACTAATACTACCAGAAGTACAAGTGGATAATACAGAGTTTGATGCAGCAAGAAAGATAAAAGAGCAGGCATTGCTTATTTCAGAATGCATTCGAGAATTACTTCAGAAATGTCTTTATTCCCCCTTGACTCTTCCACTTCAATCTGGAGATCTGAAGGAAAAAAATAAAATTGATACAAGCCCTTCTATAAATTTGGAACAGAAAAAATTAGAAATAGATAATAACAGTACTAGGAATCAGGAAGAAGAGAAATTAAAAGTAGACACAGACAGAACTGTACATCCAGAAGAGGAAAAAACACAAATACACAAGAACCATCCTGTGAATCTGGTGAAGGAGAAAATAAAAATGGACATAAGCAATGCTTTAAGTGTGGATGCACCATCTCTAAAGACAAAGCAACCTAAAAATAAGACCCGGGTAATCGCTCCTATAACAGGCCACTGCCCAATCAAGCAAAAACACAAAAAAGAACTGGAAGTGTCTAGGGCAAAACAAAACACTCAGCCACAAAAATCTTTTCAAAGGAATTGCCAGGATTCATTTTATGCCTGTATTCCTCTTTCTCCCAAATTTGAAGGCCGGAAAGCCAGATTAACAATAACAGATTTGAAAAATGAATGGAGTCCCAAAGATTTAACTAGGAAAGCTCCAAATCACACAATTCCACAGATACTTAGTATCACAGGACGTGGTACTCCAAGCAATAGGAAGAAATTTGAGTATAACGAACGAAAGAAAAATTCCCTGAGTAAAGTTGCCACAGGGATATTTATCAGAAGTCTTTCTCTTTCCATGATGAGTCCACCTCACATTGAAGAAACAGTAAAACCTCAGAAAAGCTCAAAAAGAGTAAAACTCAATCTTTCTAAAGCCCAGGAGAAATCTCCAGTTGCTAGTGAAATTGTTAAGAAGGGAATCGCAAGCACTATAATAGAAGTTCTACAAGATGCCCCGCCCTTTGCGATTGTTGAACAACAAATGAATAAACTCCCGAGTTGCAACTCTGAAGCAAACCTCAGCAGTGAAATGAATGGAAAAAAATTAACTCCTGAACCAAAAGAAATGTTTTTTACTGGGCACGATGCCTCAAGGATTATAAAAGAGCCTGGCTTGCATATTTTTGAAAAGGTACCAGAAACCACTCTGATGCCCACAAAGCATCCTTTTATATCTGATGATCCGAAGGAAAATATGGAAACACACATGAAAAGTAACGTAAATATGAATATTCCACCTCTAGGGGTAGAGAAATCACAAAGTGGGACACAGCTATTTGATACCACAGAGTGTGCTTCACCATCTGAGCAAAGGGTTCAGAATGAACTAGTACAGGATGAAACTACACAAAAAGTCCAGCAACACAAAGCTTTACCAGAAACTGTTCCCAAGTCTCTCTGTGTCCCTATACCCATCCCACCCCAAATTGAAAGTAACAAAATAAGCATAGTGATAGATAGTACAATTGCAGGAAGTTTACTTCCGGTTCATGAAGAAACAAAAACAGTCCTTGAATCCCAGGTAAAAAATATGACTGAAAGGGATCAAAAATTTGTAAACCAGAGAGACAAGTCTCTATATTCACAATCATTCACTTTTGTTATCCAAGACAAAGTTTCTGCTAATAAAGTGGAAAATGTACAAGCCAATAAACCTGATGGCTTGAAGTCACCACATTTTGCAGAGGGTCCAGCTATGAACTCAACAACATTACATCCCAAATCACAGCCAAAACTCTTTTCAGAAGATTTTACTACTGAAGAAAAAACTAAGCTCACTAATCACTTAGAGTCAAAAGCACTTGAAATAAAACTAAACCTGATACCAGAAATAGCAAATAAATCATTCCAAAAGTTCAACCTTTATCCAAAACAGTCTATTTCAGATGAAGATAACAGTTTGGGGCTGTATCCACGATTTAAAAATATGTGCTCTATGTCTCTAGAAGGGATTGACACTATAGAACTTAACTTAAAACACAAATACCAAAAAGATTCACCTCCTATCAGCTGCATGGAGACATTGACTGTTAATGTCTCAAGTGGTAACCGCGAGATCATTACAAAGTTAAAGAATGTTAATAAGCTGGCTTTAAGTGGAAAAACATCACAAATTTCTGCCGATAATGAGATGTCCTTGCCTCATATTTTCCAAAACTACACAGTAAAAGAAAAAGACAAACTTTTCATGCACTTTTCTATGAAAACATTGGAGATTCAAATGAAAGCATTTCCCAGAATCGTAAGAGAGTCCTATGCAATAGCCTGTGCTCAGGATAGAAGAGAACCTTTATCTAAATGTATTCATTCTGGTGTCAAAGTACCAAAACGAAGAAATAGAATTTTGTTATTTTTTGAGGAAAAATCTCTTCACCAAATTGATCTTGATTTACAATACAAATACCTTCGTTTTCTTCTGGGGTTTCCTGTTGCAAGTATGCTCCCCAAACCAAATGCACTTCCCAAACATAATCGGAAATTAAACACAAGTGCAATATGTAAAAAAGTAGATGATGTTGGAGAAAGTTGTGGTCTTACCATTGATACAGAACTGTTAGAACAACATATCTCTTTCAAAAAGCAAAGTCCTCATGAAAGTTCATTACTGATCAGAAAATTCTTGGAGCCAACCCATGTGTGTGCTTCTGACCGTGATGTACCCAGCACGGTGCTGAAAGATGCTAGCGTTCTTCCCAAGGTAAAATCCCATCCAACTCCAGAAAAAGACAAAGAACATCATGTATGGTTTCAAGACACAAATACATATAAATCTTTTGGCTTAAAGACTCAGGGAAATGCTAGTCATTTAATTAATTCACCTTCAGTTCAGATTTCTGAAGAATTTGCTGGTATTCAGACAAATATTGAGAGTCCAACTAACTTGGAAGAATTTGAGGATGAGGAATATATATTTTTAGACGCCAACCCTTATTTGAGTCAGGAATCACAAAGAATTCCATTTGAATTACAGAAAGGCATTCCTTTGGAAGATCTCCACAAGATGAAAAAAATCAAAACTGGTATGAAACAGCATTACAGTGAAGATTCAGGTTCCCATCATATTAGAGGCAGTAGAATACATAACTTAATTATGACACCACCTTCTTATAAATCCCACAAAAATAGAAAGTATAGATCCTCCTCCAAAAAAGAGTCTCCAGAGTGGTTGTGTCATAGTTCACTGAATAATTCAGAAATTCAATCTGGGTCATCTTCTGTATCACTCAGTGAAGAGAAAGTTTCTTGGGCTACAAGTTGCAGAACAAGTTCCTCTTTAGTTCCCTTAACTGAATCAAATATCAGATTACATCTTGCAAAAAACCAAGGCAAAACATACAAGCATCTAGAAAGCAAAGAAAGAAGGACGCCCACATTTGATTTATTTAGAAAGAACAACATTCATTTGGACTATGATTACAGTTATACACCAAGTAAAAAGAAACGGTCAAGAAAGAAGAAAGTATGTGATTATGAGTCCGGAAGATCAGAACAGTATTTCCAAAACAGACACAAGTCAGCATCAAAACCTCATCACGCAGATATCAATTTCCGTTCTGCAAACCAGCCATTTTTTTATGCTTGTATACCAGCAGACTCACTGGAGATCATACCCAAAACCATTCGCTGGAGTATTCCTACTGAAACCTTAAGGAAGAGAAACTTCAGAATTCCCCTGGTGGCAAAGATTTCAAATTCCTGGAATATATGGAGTTCCTCCAAGAAGTTTTTGGAGTCACTCTCGGGGCCGTTAAACTTCAGGCCAGTTCATCAAAAGTGATATTACCATATCTAGATTCCTCTTCAGTGAAAAGTGGTTGCTATTGAGATTCTGTGAAAAATAAAATAATATAAAGTCGAATGATTTCTTCATGATATATTTTCTTAGCTGATATATTTTGTTTGTGTAGTAGATTTGTGCAATTGTCCTGTAAGGTAGATGACTTTGGGTATTTTCCTACTATGTTGTCTCCTCGTAATCCTAAAAGGAGAGGTCCACAGAAGGTGGAAGCCCTTTTTCCACCCACCAGTGACTGTAGGTGAGGAGAAAGAATTGTAGCCTATAAATGAGACTGAGAGAGAATGGCTAGAGTTAGGAGGTCAGGGGCACAGAAACTAAAAGTGAGAGTTTCAAGTAGAAGTTGAGGGTTCAACAATGTCAAATGCTACAAAATCCTGAGAGTTACTGAATTATGTCCAAACAGATAGAATATTTTAATACTTTTTTATTGTAGAGAATTTTGAATATACAACAAAAGAAGACATAATTGTATAATAAGCTTCTATATAACCATCACCCCGCCCTCAAACTTTCAGCCCATAGCCAAACTTGTCTTCTTCTCCACTGGTATACTGAAAAAAACCCCAGATATATAATTTCATCTATAAATATTTTATTCTTATCTCTACAAGATAAGAACTACTTTTAACATAACCACAATACCCTTATCATATCCAAAAAACAGCAATTTCTTGATTTTAAGTGTTCTTCAAATGATTTCCAATTATCTCATAAAAATGTCATAATTTTCTTTATAGTTTATTTGAACTGGGATCTAAAGAGGGTCACACATTGTGCTAGGTCTTTTAAGTCTCTTTCAGTCTGTGTTTCCTCTTCCATCACTTATTTTCCCTTGCAATTTTTCAAATTGAAGAAACCAACTTATTTGTTCTATAGTTTCCCATAATCTGCATTTTGCTGATCACATCCCCATTGCAGGTTGAAATTTAACTTTGTACTCCTAATTGTTTCTTAAAATTTCTTCAAATAGATCCCACAGCATTGCAGAATTTAAAATAAAATGCATTGTTGGGGAGCGGATGTAGCTCAGTGGCAGTGGTTGAGCACCTGCCTCCCATGTACAAGGTCCTGGGTTTGATGCCCAGTATTTCCTAAAAAAAAATGCATTGTTTCAGAACATTGCCTATATCCCTGGGCAATGCAAATTAGAACTCCTAGAAAGAGCCAAATGTCTTACCATAAATGATAGGGAGGGATTGTGTGATGAGTTCTTGTACTGTGAAGAACTATCACTGAGGCAGCCAGTGTATATCTGCCAAGAGCAGTCTAATTCCAGTTCCATGTAATTCAGTGACAGCAAGATGGAAACCATGATTTTAACCAAACAGGAAATACAGGCAGACTTTGATATTCTTCAGTATATCACAAATAAAGATTATGAAAAGCAAAGAGGTACTATTTTTGTGCATAAATGTCAATGTCCAGAAGTGATCCAGTAGAATAAATAGACTCTGAATGTGAAGAAAAAGAAGATTTATGCTATTAATATAATAATAAAAGCCACATGTAATTATGCTAATATTGATTTTTAAATGTGTACATTTTTTTCCCTGAAAAGCTGTTAAACTGATGGTGCATTTTAAAACTATGCAATCCAAAAATCAACAAAATACATTAATTAATTTCTTGATCATCTGCTTAGGATGGAGTCCAAAATGTGGCATTGTGGGTAAATGGGTATAAACTTTCTAAAGAACTTAAACGCTATGGTTTTACTATTGCTTTCTACAGAGATATTCCAGAGCTCCTGTCTCTCTATAAATTCGCGGGCTTTAGGTACTTAAAAGTTATCTGTGGGGGCCGGCTCGATAGCCCAGTGGATAGGGCGCCGGCATACCACATGGGAGGCCCCGGGTTCGATTCCCGGGGACCTCTCCTAGCAGGCAGACCGCCTTGAGAATGGCAAGCCGCCATGGGTGGGCCGGAGTCGCCGTGGGCAGGGCAAGAAGCTGCCAAGGACAGGGCAAAAGCCACCACGGGCAGGGCGGGTCGCCCGCGAATGGAGCGCAGCCAGCCACCCACGAACTGAAAGCCCACCGTGAACTGACACAGAGACCGCCCACAAGCGGGGAAAGCCGCGCCTGCGCAGTGACCACTCTAGGCGCGTCGCCGCAGCGGGGGGAAGGGGAGATATGTAATAAAATAAATAAAAAAAATAAAAATAAAAAAATAAAAATAAAAGTTATCTGTGCATATTGCTGGGTAAAAAAGGTCTATCTCATTCTTTTATTACTAGTGAGCGTCTTCATCACCTTATTAGCATTTTCTTCTGTGAATTCTTTAATGAGATACGATTTAGCTACTGTAGAATTCATCCTTCACAGTTCTGTGATTTATGATGAACACACAGTCATGTAATCACCACCACAACCAAGATATAGAACATTTCCATCACCTCAAAAAGTTCTCTTGTGCCCTTAATAGTCAGTCCTTTCACCACCCCCAACCTCTAGCAACCACAGATGTTTTCTTTCTGTATAGTTTTGCCTTTTCCAGAAGGCATATAAATAGAGCAATACAGGATGTAGCCTTTTGAGTCTGGCTTCTTTCACTTGGCAAAATGCATTTGACATTCATTCATGTTTTATTTATACACACACACACACACACACACACATACCAGTGGTATGTTAATTTTGTTTCTGAGTGATATTCTATTGTATGGATGTACCAGTTTATCCATTCACTAGTTGAAGGATATTGGGTTGATTCCCACTTTAGGCAATTATGAATAAAGTCATTTATAAACATATATAAAATGTGTACAGATTTTTGAGTTGTCAGTGCTTTCTAGCCAAAGACCACTAGGGACACGCCTGTGATTGAGCAAGTTGGGTTTATTACTTATTGCAGCAAGGGAGAGCACACCCCTTGGGGAACTGTGGGGCATTTTGGTATGAGGGATTAGAAAGGAATTTATATTACCTGGGCTTGTGTTAGGCTATTTTGGGGGAGGGTTTAAAGAAGCAGGGTTTTGCTCTGCATTGGATGCTGTGAGGAATTGGGAGGAATTCTATGAGTGGATATCTTAATAAATCTTATCTAAAAGGAGGAACGGCAGAGACTAAAAATGGGGATGTTGGTCATTTTTGTGGTTTGGGCAGTGTTCAGGTTTTTCTATGTTCAGACATGATTACAGAGAGGTTGTGTTCTTGTCTTGAACCATCAAGGTTACAAAGTGGCCTTGTCTGATGTTGTTCTATGAAATGGTTTATGTTCAGTAGGAGACTGCCAAGGCTAGCTCTGAATGCCAGGCCAGCTTGAGGCAACACCCAGCTGATGCTAACAGGCCCGCTCCTGGATGTCAGGGGTGGCTTTTCTTTTTTTCGATGTGAACATAAGTTTTCATTTCTCTTTGCAGAAATGCCTAGGAGTGGGCATTACAATGGTAATTGTTTATGAGAAACTACCAGACTGTTTCCAAAAAGGCTGCATCATTTTGCATTCCCACCAGCAACATATGAGCCTTCCAGTTGCCCAGCATCCTCACCAACACCTTATTATTGTCAGTTTTGTCCTTCCTTCCTTCCTTCCATATTTGGGAACAATTAATCCACCTCTGGGAAACAAGTGTAAAATAAAGGATTCTCCAGAAGACAAAAGCAATTGACCTGCAGGAGCATTGCAAGAAAATGGAACAATGGAACACTCTACAGAACTGCAGAAAGCAATCCCTGGTGATAAACCAGTTTGAGTCCAGGAGAGAGAGATTATCAGAATTGAAAAGAACACCATACTAATAATGCATATTTGTTGCCCCCCCCCCCCGTAAGATGCTCCTATATAAAATGGAAACTTAATATGAAACAATCAGAACATTTCCTCATTTGGTTCCACATTTGCTGGATATAAGCTTCCCCTTTCTACTTCTTCAGCGGAGCCCCTTACCACTTTTGGTTTGGCGCTGTCTGTTGCCCAAAAAACTTTAAATGCTTCAGATTATCTTTGACATAAGGAGGATTTCACAAAGGAGGTGTCACTTGACGAGTTTTTTTTGTTGTTGTTACATATCCCTCCCCCTTTCTGCTTGCTCTTGCTGTGTGTTCATTTTTTGTGTTCTTCTATGTCTGCTTTGTCTCTTCCCCCCCTCCCCCCCACTGCGGGGACGTGCTGAGTTAGCTCACTGCGCAGGCGGCTTGCCCCACTTGTGGGCGGGTCTGCTTCCGTTCCCAGGTGGCTTTTTTGCTCTGTTCGCAGGTGGCTTTGCTTCGTTCGCAGGTGGCTCGCCCTGCCCATGGCAGCTTTTTTGTCCTGCCCACGACAGCTCTGCCCCGCCCATGGCGACTTTGCCTGCTTAGGCAGTCTGCCCGCTCGGAGAGGTCCCCGGGAACTGAACCCGGGGCCTCCCACATGGCGTACCGGTGCCCTATCCACTGGGCTATACAGCCGGCCCCCACTTGACGAGTTTTATTGGAATTTGAGAAGCAGAGAAAGGAAGAGTACCCTACATAGAGGGTGCAGCATGTAAGAATGCATGTAATATTTTAAGAAACAGATGTTCCAGGAAGCTAGATCATAGATTGCAGTGGCTGAATATGCAGCAGGAAAAGCAAGGGCAGATATAAGAGGCTTACCATACTAAAGTGTTTGGACAACTTATACATGAAAGGAAGTCCTCAGTGGTTTTTAAATGAAAAATACATAATGACAATTATTTTTTAAAGAAAGCTTGGTGGAGCCAGGACTAGAATGGGAAAATGTTAGTGGTGAGAAGAGACCAGATGTTTTGTGAGGCTTGAAACTTAGATAATTTGAGAGGCTGTATTTTAAGAAAAATATTTTAAAAATTTGAATACAAAATTAGATATGAAAGGGAACATTGGCTTAGAATGAGAAAGAAAGCACCACAAATTCCTAATTTTATAAAGCTGATAAAACCCAAAGCACCACAAAATCCAGGGAAAAAACCTCCATTTTTATTAACTGCTTAACACAGTTTTTCCTTCATTATTTTGGTGGCACACTCTTTGATCACCTCTCATAAAATAATTTTGTAATATATATATTTTTTTAAGAAGTAATTTTATTTTATTATTTTTATTATTTTTATTTTTATTTTATTTATTTTATTACATATCTCCCCTTCCCCCCGTTGCAGGGACGAGCCGAGACTTGGTCACTGCGCAGGCGCGGCTTTCCCCGCTTGTGGGCGGCTTCTGCTTCTTTTCACAGCCGGCTCTTGCTTCAGATCGCGGGTGGCTGGCTGCGCTCCATTCACATTCACGGGCGACCTGCCCTGCCTGTGGCGGCTTTGCCCTGTCCATGGCAGCTTTTTACCCTGCCCACGGCGGCTCTGGCCCGCCCATGGCGGCTTGCCACTCTCAAGGTGGTCTGCCCGCTAGGAGAGGTCCCCGGGAACCGAACCCGGGGCCTCCCATGTGGTACCCCAGCGCGCTCTTTATCCATTGAGCTACCTAGCCGGGCCCTGTAATATTTTCTATAGAGAGGACAAGTAATCCAATCTCTAGCATGGGTGGTCAAAACTTGTTTTTCATTTTTGTCTATTTGGAAAACTCAAGCCCTTTTGCTGACTCAGTGGCAATTTTGCATACCATTTCATCCAAACCACCTGACTACATCTGAACAGTATACATCAAATATGCTAAGATGTCATCTGATAAATTGTGATGCATAAAATATGTTACTTCACACCCAGTTATACTTGTGGTGGTGGTACTACTATAGGTTTGTGACATCCAAACACAAATTCTAGTAAACGCTATGCCATGCAGTCCCAATCAAAGAAAATAAATGTATAGTGCATGCCCTGCTCTATTAAATATGTTCCTGTTGGAAAAGAACTGCCTTTTTGATTAGGTGTACAGAATGAATTCTTAGCTTATAATCTTACTTGATAAATGGAAGAATTTTCCATGGAGTAGGTTCATATATCATACCTTGCAAACATTATTTCTTCTCTGTTACAGAGTTAGATACTATAGGAAGCTTTCATGTTTGATATAATCTCTGGTCCTGAACCCTCATTTCACAGCCTGGGATTTAATATAAGGAATTGGTTCTCGCAACTGGTAAGCCCAAATTCTGTAGGGCAGGCACAGGCTGGAGATTCTGTAGAGGAGATATTAAAATCTTGAGTCCAAATTCCCTAGGGGATATTCGGCAGGTTGGAAATTCTGGTGTGAGTTGATGTTGAAATCTTGAGGCAGAAATTCTGCTGATGTGTGGAACCCTCAGTTCTTGCTTGGTAAGACACCATAACCTAGCCAGGTTGACACATAAAATTAACTAGAGATATTGGTCATAAATAATTACAGGTAAAATATCCTACCTTTTTGAATCTTTTGGGCCCTGAAACTTAAGCTTCTTTAGCTTTGCAGTATATCTGCTTATGCAAATCAGATAACATTAATTTCCATATTGTACCAACAAACATTTATTCAGTGTCTACTTAGCAAAGCATAATCTTTGATTTAGGAAGCTCACAACATCAGTTCAGAGAAGAGAAGCAGTCTCTTGAAAGCCCAATGACAAGCACAGACACATACATCCATAAACACAGCCTGATGACATCTCATTTTCCCAACACACATGCACATGTTACTGGTGTCTGTTGGAGAAAAGAAAACAGT
>PVKH010015683.1:0-16001 GCA_004027955.1 Chaetophractus vellerosus
AATTGAATATTCCAATTAAAAGGTAACCCACAAAAACAGTTATGATGTGGACCTGGAAAAGGCCTAAGAAGGATCTATCAGACCAAAATACTAATTGAAGCACCATTTATACTGAGGACTTATTTTAATTTGGTAACTCAGAAATTATCTGGAATGAAGAAAGCTTAACACCCAGAACATTTGAACTCAGAAGCAATTAGAAGAGTTTAACAAACATCTGGCATCTCCAACCCAAAGGCCACAGTCACCTATTCGGAACTAGTTTCCATAGAGCATCAAGATACAGAAAACCCTGAAGGGAAAGCAAGCTGAGTAGAATGAGGACTACACTTTTAAAGATGTTCAGAATAAGTGAAAAAGAAAGTGCATAAGAAGTGATTTGGTATATCAGGTCACATCAGTTCCCCAGGTTAAAGTGCCCACCAGCTCTCCATTGCCTGCCCTGTGCTCCTAAACCTGGACTCAAATACCTGGGGGATGGGAATGAGGGGCATTAGATGCTGTGCCAGGGGTCTGCAAGACCAAGGTAAAGATCAGAATGAAAACTTCATGAACTCTTCATGCTGTCTTGTGGGACTCCATCGCCATAATGTCACACAGAGGTGCTCAATAAATAGATGTTGAATGATGAATTATTAACATAGCATAGCTTCCTGGAACATCTCTTTTAAGCTATGATTTAGAGAAAATACTTTTTTCCCCATTTAAAGATATTCCAATGGACTTCAACATTCTCAAGACTTTTAGAAATGACAATACCGTACCAGTCAGGATCCTTAGTTTCAAACAATAGACTAACACTGTTTTAGTTTCCTCCTTACTAAAGCAAATGTTATGGAATGGTTTGGCTTAAACAACAGGAATTTATTGGTTCATGGCTAGGAGAAGTCCAACTCAAGGCATCATCAAGGTGATACTTTCTTCCCAAAGACTGGTATTTTGGCGCTAGCTGCTGGTGACCCTTGGCTCCTCTGTCACGCAGCTGCCTCTCCTGGCATTTCCTTTCTCTTTTGGGTTCCATTGACTTTCAGCTTCTTGCTTCCCGTGGCTGTCTCCCTATCTTTCTGAATTCCATTCTACTTATAAAGGACTCCAGTAATAGGATTAAGACCCATCCTGATTGAATTGGGCCAATTAGGTTCTTATCAAAAGGTTCAACATACAAGGGCTTCACAGCCACAGGAATGGATGAAGTTTAAAGAACATTTTCTGGGGTACATAGCTCCAAACCACCACTAGCACTAAACTAATTCAAGCAAAGAATGAACTCATTGGGAGGTTTTCAGCATAACCCAAAGGGTTGGAGAACCACGCATGGGGCTGCCAGGCCAGGCACACACCTGAAGTTGTGCTCTGAATGGATCAATGCAGACACTTTGCCACCATTGAGCACTCTCCATCTATGATGCCACTAACCCTAAGAGAGACCGTTATTTTATTTATATTTTAAGGAAAAAGTAAACAATACTACTTATCAAACTATGACACCGCATTGATTGTAAGAAGTATCCTGATTTCAGAAATATTGAGATATAGGGGAAATGTGAATCTCAGGATGAATGAAATGCGGTAGATTCCACAGCGTGGGGTGCTTACACCACACATTAAACAAGGGCGCCGCCACCTCCACGGCTGCCACACAGAGTCCAGATCTCATTTCTTGCTGTACTCTCTGCCACCCCCAGAGCAGTCCCAGATCTGCAGTCCCCAGATCTTAGGACCTCAATGTCAAGGCTGGGGTGGGCACATCTGACTGGTAGAAGCCAGCTTGTAGCTGAGAGGAAGGCTGTAAAACCAAGTACAGGCTTTTTTTCCTACTGTGGAAAATTCTCCAAGCACAAGAACAGAGTTCAGATGCTGGGCAGCCAAAAAGAATGACAAATATCCCCTACATGGAGATTACAGAGAAACTCCCTCTATGGTAAAAGCCCAGTCTCCCAGCTGTTAGAACTTAGAAAAATGTTTGAGAAGCACCAGAACAGTAAAACTCTTTAGGATAGAATTCAAGGCCCTTTACAATCAAGCCCCTTCAAACTGTTCCGGTCTATTTTCCATGACCCCACCCTTTCCACACCCTCCAGTCCAGAGATGACAAATTAGGTAGCAGTTCCCGAACTGTCATTATCACCCAGGTCATTCCACATGGTATATTCTGTCATCATAGAACACCTCCCTCCTCCTGCAATTCTCTCTACTTATGTAATTCCTATTTCACAACTTGGACCAAAAATCTTCCTTATAAGCTCATCTGTGTGCCCTAAGCACTTTATACATACCTCAGTTGTTGAAGGAAAAGGTCCCCACTCAATACATGAACAAAAAGCTGAATGTATTGCTGCTTAAGCTAGAGAGGGCTGCTTTTTACAAGATTCTCTGAGCAAAGCAGAGAGAGCTGATCTTATATAGGGTTTGGGAACTTCTAGATTTCAGGGATTGGAAGGCTTCCAGACTCAGGAAAGTTTAACCATGGCCATGGAACAATCAGTCTTTTCCTAAGAGGATAGGGACTTTTCATTCTCTGTGTTATGATATAATAACCACAGAACAGTATCTGAACATTGACGAAGTTCTTACTATGTGCCCGGAATTTCAGTACATGCTTTACAAGGATTGCCTCATTTAATCTTTAGAACAACCACATGGGTGGGCACTATTTTTACTCATTTTGCAGAAGGAGTAACCATGATAATACACCCGTCTCAAGCATGAGCTCCACCTCTTATCTCTTGGTGCCCACAAGCTACAATGGTTCAGGGGCTGTCAAGCAGTAGGCACCCTAAAAAGTCTTCAGTTACTGGCAAAAAAGAGAGTCCTGAATCACCCTATGTGTTCAAAACCTGATCTGAAGTCAAGAGGCTCTGTATCTTGCCACCCATCCATGGTCAAAGTCGATAATAAACCCAACACCCTGTGCAAGCTGTCAAATATGTCTGTGATTTTAAGAAAGCCAGCCACAAGAACATACATTCCACCTGTTTTCCCACTGGAATCAATTCGTGTTATTTGAGGTAGTAAGGTTTTCTATAAAGTCACCAGGAACACTGCCCCATTGCCCTGGGAGAAATCTCTGGCCACATTTCCTCCAGTGACCATAAGCTTGCTATATGTGTTTCTGTATAAAAACACCGTATACATTTTGCTTCCTTCTTAAATTTCCACAAAATGATTCCCTAGCTGCTTAGAGACTGTCACCAACTGAACTCCATTTGGGAACAGTATCTTTGCTTTTTCAGAGCATTTTAGAGCAATCTTTAAACAAAAGCTGCTGAACATAAATTTAAGCAAGATTAATCATAAATCACATTGGGGAGTGGTAATTGGTGCTCATTAAATAAGGTGATGACTCATTAACATTGAACTCACAGCCAACAGCACCATAACTCATGCCTGAAGGAACTCCCTGTTTTTGCCATAAGGCACATCACAACCTTCTAGTGCTTAAGAATGCTAGACAGCCTTTCGGCATTATGCTCGGGGCTGATTAAAGCAGTGAAATCACCAACAAAAGGCACCAAAATGGAAAATGTGCCACGAAACATACCCTGAAAAGGACACCTGTTGACGGTATGAGAGCTGGAACAAGAAAGCAGAGCATCACCTTGTTCGACCTCAGCTGGGATTGTGCTCTAAGAGTGTCCTGCACATCTTGGAAGGGCCATGAAAGTACCCCAAATATTGACTTGGGGTATACAAAAAAAATTCGAGGAAGTAGGCAAATTTGCAAACACGGAATCCACAAATCTCAAATACAACTGTACTTTATAGCCAATTCTCCATCTTTGATGCAACTACT
The DNA here is from genome assembly GCA_004027955.1 of Chaetophractus vellerosus. NCBI lineage: Eukaryota > Metazoa > Chordata > Mammalia > Cingulata > Chlamyphoridae > Chaetophractus > Chaetophractus vellerosus. The sequence continues at coordinate 3,794 of PVKH010015683.1, forward strand.
AAGCCTGAATCACTGGTCATCAAGCTACTGTAGCATCCACAAAGTGGCCAGGTTCCAGTAGCCTAAAAATAAACAGTAGCTGAATAACACCAGCAGCTGATTCTTTTGTCACTTTAGGCACAAATGCATACACCCAAATAAGACAGCCCTAACTCACCACTCTAGAAGAAAAGTTCTCCCTTGCTGCCCAAAATTGTCATAGGAAACATACCAAATCTTAGCACATATCCCACAAATGCCCTTTGATATCACTAAAATATCTCTATTTCCCTCCCATCTCTCCTCAATCAGTGCCACGAAATCCATCTGCTATTTATTCCTCTACCAAAGATTATATATTCTTTTTATCCCCTATAAATGAGAGAAATTTGAAGGTTCAATCCCCACTTCTTCTGAGTCCATCAAAGCCTTATCATCTAACGTCACAGACACATTCAAAATCTGTGGTAACCTATTATGTGTGTGTCTTGAGCGACCAACATATGTTTAATCAATCCCCTTCCCCCAGATCAACAAAAAGGATAAATTAATTTTTAATACAACCATATAAATGGTAAGTCAAGTAATACCTACTGATACTATCCAGTAATTCATTCAATTTTTGTGGCCTTGAGCAAGTTACTTAACTTCTCTTTGCCTCAGTTACCTCATCTGTAAAAAAGGGAATAAAAGTACCAGCACCTCATAAGGGGCTCATGAGAATTAAATGATATAAGGCACTTAAGACAAGGCTATACATGGTAATTGCTATAGAAGGAAGATTAGCATAATTATTGTAGGTCTTCAGGTATGAAGTGGGCTGGAGCAGTGATACTGACAAGGAAAGAAGACCTAGGAGAGATACTGGTGTTCAAGCATGAATACCTTCAGCTCATCCACCAGCCATGTCCAAATATACAAACAGATCTATATGGCATTAGACAACTACATGAAAAGTAAATGCTTTAGTCCATATCCAGAAACTTGTAATTTCCATTTGTTTTGTATAATGAACTGCTCAACCTCTTGCCATTCACCATCTCTAGAAGAGGCCATCTGACCCTTGATCCGAGTTAAGGTTCAGCTCCACCAGGATCTGGGGCCAATTTTGTCCTCTGACAAAAGAAAGGTAAAGAAGACTAGTTCAGCAGCTCAGGTATCGCAGCAACAGCTCTGTCTTGCTGCAACTGCCACCCTAGTTTTACACTGTGTCTGCCTTGTTCTGTCCCCCAAGTCCCTACTTGGTACACCACTGTAGTAATGGGATCCCAGTCATAGCACCTAGAGCCACATGTTTCTGCCCTGGTAATACTCCTGGATTATAATCTCACCTGGTCCTTGCAGTTCCCTTGGTGCAGCAAGGAAATCTACCATCTAACTTCAGGAATCCCCTCTACTTACAAATGGGGAAACTGAGGCCCAATGACAGCTACACTCAGTCCAGCATCACTGATGAAACACCATGATACCAAACCATAATTGACAAATCAACCAAAATTGACTGCCCTGTGAAACTGACAGCTTAGTAGTGAAAGAAAAGGCCAGGTCAAACGTGTAGGTCCCACTCTTGCTACAGCTAAGAAAGGTGACTAACTAAAATCATCCATTTCAATATAAGTAACTGAGGATTATTTGTGGGTCAGTGTGTTAAAGATAAACTCTTGAGTCTTCTTTGCAATGGAAAACCTCCTACAGAACACAAAGTTAAAGGCTTTGAGTCAAACCATGTTTAGCAACGAGCTCACAAGTAGTCAAGAGGAAGCTAAAATAAACCAACTTCAAAACTTCCTTGTTCATCAACAAAATGTGTTCAGAGGTCCAGCATTACAGCCAGACACTGTAACAAATCCTAGAAATGTTAATCAAATAATATGTTATAAAAAAATGTTAACCAAAAACTTCAATGACAGGAAGAGAAGGGAAAAAAAAACAACAACACTCAAGAACTGTTACAGCTACTGCATTTTCTGATTTTTAAAAATTCATATTAAAAATAGAGTCTTCTTGGAAGACTTTCATTGTTTTCTGAATTAGAATTTTATCTCCACTGCCCAGAGATTAGAATCCTGTCTCTTCTCCAGGGTAAGCTTCTTACTGGCCCCTCGTCCTGACACCTACATTGAGCCTGCCCCACTCCTTGCATTTGACAGGTGTGGGAGTTGACTAGCTTTTGACAGATTGTCTGCTTTGGCCCCTCATTAGCCCCAAACCCTGGAAACCCCAGGCTGCGTGGTATGTGGTGCAGCTCACCCCATTCCTGTCCCGCACACTGCCTGGAAGGCTCTAGAAGCCACACCCTTGTCCTCACAGACTTTTCATCACATTAAGAGACAGTCGCTGATTCCCACTCAGTATTTTAGCGTCAGTGGAGGTGGGATATTTAGAGATTTAACAGTTGGGGTTTTTTTTTTCTCTATTTCCATCCTGATATTTCACATCAGGTAGAAAAGGCCACAGCTGTCAAAGTCTTTACAAGTAACCAGTAAAAAATACAATAAAAATAAAATAAAAAAAGAAGGAGCCTCAAACAGTATTTGCTTGTTTATATTTAGAACCACACAAATTCAGGCTTTTATTCATTCTTGTCTTTCAGAGAAAGCGATATTCAGGTCTCCGTGTTTCTAAATCAAATGTCAGTTTCAATATAGCTGAGAAGACAATGGATAATGGGGAGGGAGAAGCTGACAGAGGGAAGAGTTGGAGGGAATAAGGCTCTCCTGGGGCTCCAGAGGTACAACACGCTGTGATTTTTCCCCTCATGGTTTTTAAATCTGGTGGGTCAGAGCTTCAGAACAGCCAGTCACTTCTGAATTCAAACACATGAAGGAACAACCCCATCCACCCACCACTACCACTACCACCACGCTAGCAAACTGATTTAGGGCTCTTGATAGCATCCCTTTGATATTTAATATTAATTATAGCTGAAAGCCAAAAAATCTTAACGTGGAATGAGCTTTCCTATTGGAAATTTCCCTGGCACACAGCAACATTACTGAGCCAAACAATCATAATATTGTAGCTCAGCGTGATAAGGAACAAAAGAGGCGGCACCGAACATCTTTGGTCCCTCGAGAAATCCTCTAATTGTGGAGGCAGTAAAGTTTCAGAGGGCTCAGCTGACAAAGGTTCATAAAAAAATCAAGCTGAGCTTTGTTGGATGTAAAGGCAAAGTTCCCTTGTGAGTCACAGACCATCAGTTACCTGTGCCTGAAGGTAACGACATAATAAAACAATGCTGAAAATAGTGAAACCACCTTCAGGTTTGACACTAGCCTCAGTCTAGAGCAACAGTTTTCAAAGCAGCAACCCTCCAACGGGATGCCCAAAACACGGCGCTGTCATTCTGTCGATTTCTGGCATAAGTTACGTCGTTGTTGATAATTACTTTTTTTAAAAAAAAAGATTTTATTTTTTATTTTCTGCTTTTTGTCTCCCCCCCCACCCCCCCCCGCTGCAGTGACGCGCCGAGTCAGCTTCACCGGTGAGCAGTGGCCTTGCCCACTTGCGGGCGGCTTGCCCAGCTTGCGGGCAGCTCTGCCCTGCCTGTGGTGGCTTTGCCCTGCCCGTGGTGGCCCTTGTCCTGCCCGCGGCAACTCTGCCCCACCCACGGCAGCTTTTGCCTTCTCAAGAGGTCCGCCCTCCCGGAGAGGCCCCGGGGACCGAACCCAGGGCCCCCCATGTGACAAACCAGCACCCCATCCACTGGGCTATACAGCCGGCCCCTTGATAATTACTTTTAATACAGAAGCTGGCTCGGGAAAGCTAGCCTTCCTATTGATTTGGTGACTGCCTTTGCTCATGGCAAGTGGGGTCCATTGGGATAGGGGATCTGCACGCTTTGAGGACCAAGATTCTCAAACTTTTTGAGCACTGCTCTCCAATAGTAAAAGCTTTATCATCCTGAGAGAGTGGGCAACTTTTTTCCAGGATGATTCATGCCACTTGAGCAGCAAAGAGGTAAAATAAATACTGTAATAAGCCTCCAAGTCCTAAAAAGGCTGCTGACTTCTTAACTTCCCCAGAAGGATCAGATTTTTTAAAAAAGGATCCTAGTTCCATGGGTACAATTAGTTACTGAGACCTTAGTTTGGTTAAATGTTCATGCCATTTATTTTCAATAGGCTGGTGGCCAGACTTAGCAAGGAAAAAGACCGGATGCCTGGCTAAATTTGAATTTCTCATAAACACGAATAATTTTTTTTAGTATAAGTAAGTCCCATGCAATGGTTGGCATGTTCTTACACTTTAAAAAAATGTATTTGTTGTTTAACTGAAACTCAAATTTAACTGGGCATCCCATATTTTATCTGGCAACTGCAGCTCTTACAAAATATGGAGCACAAAATTGCAGGCTTGGGGTTGATATGTTACGTCTCAGTCCCAGAGTGATATTTAACCATGTTTGATAAAGTTTAGATTGGCGATTCTTAGTTACCCAAAATGTCAGTTCATTATGTTTCTGCTATCCAGACTTCCCAAACAGCTTTGCTTCCAAGCTCCAAAACAGGCTGCCGAAGTCCTTGCTAAGCTCTCTGCTTTGCCCAAAGAACACCCTGCTCTTGGATAAATATCACCAAACATGAGAACACGAATTTGCATATCTGTGCATGCAGAAATCCAGCTTCCACACCTGACAATATCCAAATTGTCAAATCCTCTTTTTAGAGTAATATTTTTTGGATCATACTTAAATGCCTCCTAATCACAGCCCTGCAGTTTTGGTTGGAATAACCCAGAGTCATTACAATCTTCTGGCAAGAATAAGACAATTATTCCTCAATAATGACAAAATTAATGAGCTCTGAAGTTTCATTTGTCAATAAGAGAAGAAGTCAATAACAGGACCTACTTCATTTTTTGTCCCATAATAATGAAGCAGGTGTTACACTAAAGAGATGGTTGTATAAAACTCCAATTTCTGTTCAAAACAATAACATAATGGCATGTATATCCATTGGTGATAACCTAATTAATGTTCTTTTTCTTCTTTTAGTCTTTCACGTTAATAACACTAATCTTCATTGTTGTAAAGGACTAGAAGATAAAAAAAGACCAATTAAACTTCATCTTGCTTCAGATTATCACCTATTTTGAGTAAAGGGATGTGGATTTATTAGTGCTGTTCTCCAGAATTCTGGTCTCCCTTCTTAGGACACATTTCAGGATTGTTCCTGGTCCCTTGGGTTATGGGTTGGGAGTGTGGGGCTGCACTTGACAACCTCTGGCCAATTAGTAGAGAAGGCAATGCTGTCACTTCAGGCTGGGCGTTTCTAAAGGCTGGTGCGAGAGCCTCCAGAGCTCTCTCTTCTCTCTGACTCAAAAACGAGCAATGTTCGAGATTGCAACTGCTCCGTTAGCCTGGGTGCTTACTTGACTGTGGTGAACAGACACTCGCCAGTGACCCATGATGGCTATGTAGCCTGTGTGAGAAATGCACTTTTGTTGGTTTAAACCACTAGAGCTTTGGATTATTTGTTGTTGCAGCAGAGCCCAGCCTAGCCTGATTCTGATTGAGAGGCCAAGCAGTTAATGAGGTTTTAGTGTCTATCCAGTCAAATGTGTCTTTAAAACATCCGATAAACTTTCGTAAGCCCCTTAAAACGTGTTGAGTGTTGTTTATACTAATAACGCTTTTAATTCTCAACAACCTTTTGTGGTAGATACAACGATTATCTCTACTTTATAGGTAGGAAAACTGACAAAGAGCTGGTACTTGGATGCTTAAAGTCAGGTAGAAAGTAAGTGGCTTTTGTAAGCGGCTGAGAAGGAATTTGAACCTGTATCCATCCAGACCTAGGGATCATGATTCTCATCACCTCACTGTGTCTACTACTCAACTATTTATCTCTGGGGTTTTTTTAAAGGGAACTTGTCCATGGTATCTCAAGTCTTGGAACCCAATGGAGGGTCAGCAAGTGCCCATAGGCACAAAAGAATCCCATGGATGCTCATCTTCTTTTCATGTATTGATAGGTCTTGACTATGGACTGAATAATCTTTGGGATTATGTAGGGAAAATCAGAAATTCTTTAAATAAGAACTTACTTATCTACGCAAAAATGCCTAGACAAGGAAGAAGCAGAACAGGCGATTTTTACAGTCATCGTATATGGAAGCCATCTGCATCTCAGTTAAATATTCCAGGCAGCAGGTAAGTATAGAGATCAAGCCTTGCCACACTCCATTGCTGCAATCAAAGGAACAAATATCATCAATACCTTCTTGTTCATTTTTCAAGAATTCTTTTGTAATTCCATCTTAGATGGAATATCAATTAGATAATGTGGCCCTGAGAACTACTGTGCCAAATTTTCAAATACCCTATTCATGGTAAACTTAACTGTCTCAAACCAGTTTATTGTTTTGAATGTAAACTACATCTGAGTGCCAAATTTAAAATTTTTTTTGAAATGTAATGCCCAGGCAAACATGGCATATCACTTAATTTTAAGATTCCTTCACGTCATTATTTAAGTTGAACGTACATGTATATTTCAAAAAGTTTAATAAAATTATTTACAATGTTATTAATAAGAAACATTTAGGTTCCTTTCTAAAAGTATGTTTCTTCATCATTTTAATCATTTAAAAACTAATTGGTTTTTAATTAAAGGGGAGCAACAAATCTAATCTACCGTGAAAAAGCAAACATTTACTCAGCCGCCCTAATATTTAAGGAACCTGTATTTCCCAGAGCCCTGTCCTTGTAAATCTCCACCATTTTACTGTTGGAGGAGCAAAACAGAACTCAGAAAACAAACTCCAAGGACACCTTTCTTCTCAACTAGTAAGAGGTCTTCCAAAAAATCTATACCTAAAGAGAAATGGAAGTAAAGTCTACACTGGAGGTGAAATATCACGTGTGAGAAATAAAACACAAATAGTGTGTCAAAACAATTACCTAAGACCAATTGTTAGAAGCAGTGAATTCATGCTTTTGACACACTGCAAGAAGCATACCCCAGAGGCATATTCAAAACTTCAAAGTCTTCCTCTCACTGAAAAGCAGGTGAAACTCTATTTGAAGTTCATTTTAGCATTCCAGCGCTTTCAAACTCAAAGTCCATCAGCTGTACTGATTTTCTTGCTTTTACTGTTTTAATGTTGTTCGGTGGTTTAGTAACATATTAAGAAAAATGTACATAAAGCAGATCCATAACTGAGAACGGAATCATAATTCTTTTTTGGGGGAAAAATAACCCAAATTAACTATCATCTTCCTTTTATTTTAGGGTCTAAAACTGTAAAAATAAGACCTATACGCTCCTGAAACAGAAAACGGGTAAATACTTCATAGTTAGGTTATTTTGTCTGTAGGTGTCGAGTTTCACCGCCAGACCTGAACCTCTCTCCAGCCTTTTAACTCATCTACTGGAGCCAGGTGGAAGAAACACTATGCTCAAGTACAGCAGACCAAACAGCTGGCCTCCCCAAGGAAGTGGATTAGCAGTGCTCTCACAGTATACTGCTCATGGCAGAAAAGCCCTCTACAGAGCCTCCTGCAATTGTCTTCTGCTCAAACAGCCACCAGAGGTATGGACAGAAGGATGGTGCATAGCAAGATGCCAGATGGCAGGAAGGATGATCAGACACGATCTACCAATGCTGAAACTAAACCAGTGTTAAATCTTACATGAGCCCTGTGGTCCTAGAAAACAGTGAAGGTTCAAAAAATCCCTCCATCCTTAGTATCCAGGAAAACAAGTTACTGCAAAGGGCCACCCTTTCCCTTAAACTTATATAAAACTCACAAATGCCTTCTTGTTTACCTATGACAAGGCCAGTTATAGACCCTCCAAATTCCACTTCCTTGCCTCACAAATGATTAGTTATACTGCTTTCCCCACTGATCAATATGAGCAAAATGCTTATTAACCAAACTTTGGTTCTGCTTCTCTCCTTGCTCCAGGCCCCTGAATTTTGGCCTTCCTTCAGCTTAGCCAGGATACAGCCCCATTTAAATGTCCCTCTCAGAAGAGGCTGACCTACTATCTGATAACACCACCCTTTCATCCCACTTTGCTACACTCCATTCTTTCCTCTCCATAAAAGAGAATTTCTTTTTGCTTACCTCTTGAGATGCATGCAGACCTTATGGTCAGAGCATTCTCTCTCTTGCTATAGTCCCCTCCCTCTTTTGCAATACTCCCTTTCCCCTTTACAGTAATCCTTTCTAATAAAGCCTCTCCTTTCCAAATCCGGATTTGTTTTTCATTTGACCACCAAAGAGTAGGATAGAAGGCTATTGCGTAGTATGATGCCAGATGGCAGGGAGGATGTTAAGATGCTAATGCTAAACATCCTCTGGATACTTATAAGGTCCAGTACAGGAAGTCAGGTGCTAGTCAAGTCTAATCTTCTCCAAATAAGGTAGTCAGGTATTAATACTATGACTTGTATGGTGACCATACAGTATCACTTTGAATTTTTCACAAAATAGTACAACATATAATCCATGTCTTCCTAACAAGAGTGCTGGCTACCTGATAAGGCATTTCGCACAGTAACAAAGTGTTTTCGGAGTCTACTTTGACGAGAAGCTTATGCTTAGCACAGACTCACACATCTTGTTTTTATTCAAGCTCATCATATCAATGAACTCCAATAGGGACAGGTCATTAAACAGGTCCCAACCAAGCCATTCTTTTGCAAAGCCCAATGCCAAAAGAAGGCAGGGAAAAAATTAGGCAGAAAGGAAAACTGCAACTGATTCTGGTTCAAATATTATCCTCATTCCAATATTTATTAATTTCTTCAAAGGCATTCTTCCTGGCCCCTGGTCTCTGTCGTATCAGTAAATCTATCTAAACCCTCTTTGTTTAAATGATTAAAGTGGGTTCAAAGTGGAATCAGTCATTCATACATGACACAAAACCTCAGATTCTGCTACTTGACCCATGGTTCCTTCTCATAGAAATGGCCAAGACCAAGACTAAAGAAAAGTTGCTTGAAGTGAGATTGAACCTCACCCACCAAAAGTTGTACTTTTGATTCTGAACTTCAGGGCTGATCGGAACAATAAGAAAGTTAGGGCATTCGTTTCAAATTTTCAACAGCTATTATCTGGTGCCTTCTCCCTTCTCTATAATCCCATCCCAACCTGGTTAGAATCTTACTGAAGAGCCTTCTGGGGTCATGGAACCAAACTCTGTGAAAAGAGAACTAGAGATGGCTATAGCTAACCCATTACAATGGAGCCCTTCAGCTTCATGAGGGTTATTTTCAAGCTCACAAAGGTTGTGACAAAAAGTTATTCACAAGTGTTTTTGGGGAATGATAATCTCACAGCAAAGTAGTTAGAACTCAAGTGTTCTAACTGCAGATAATGGACAGGCAGAATTTGTACCTGTGATATAAACTCAAGTTCCCCAAATCCAACTTTACAAACAGGACCAGGTTCTCTGCACACCATATGGCAAATCTAGTTAATGTTACAGATACCCGGTGATTGAAACTCTTAAGAAATAATACTATCAAGTTTTCCTATATTTGCCCGAGTCTTGTTGGAGCTTTGCCTTATGATATTAGACAACAACACCATAGTGCCATCAGCAATAATTTTGGTTATTATTTAAAATGGTGAATCAACCAAAGCCTTACTTCTGTAATTTTTATCTAGCATCATCTTGGCCAGTGGTTTGCAATAGAGATACACATCAGACTTACCTATGGAGTTTAATGAAAGGACAGATGTCTTGGACCTACTCCAGACTTAATCTATTTACATGATAATTGTAGCTTGATATATTCATGATATAGTATATTTATGCTTGGGCTATTATATATGTATATAAATATATAGAATATCTTAGGGTTACATAGCTCAAGATTTTTTCCTCTCTAAAAATTATACTCACCTGTTCTCATAAAATCAGAAGTAATGTTCCCTGATTTCTTTGAAAATAGGCTTACTCATTATCCTTCAAGACATTCTGTCTAAATTTTTTGGAATGGTTTTATTATCCTGTTTTGCATGTCATATTTATGCATTATTCTTACGAACTCCTGTCAGACCTTTCACATCTGAAAATTATTGGTAACAAATTAACCACAGCTATTTACAGTTTCTGTCACCTACAGACAATTTCGTTTTACTCGGATTCTTGCCTGAAGGTTCTGCTATCAATTTTGGACTACAGTTTATGTCTTCAAGAAAGAAGAACTGTCTCAAGAGCACTGTGCCAGGGCTGTGCCAGATACTTCAAACTATTGATACATCAAAGTACAGACTGTTGGGGACAGCCTTCTGATGACATCGCTTAAACAACTTTCACCATACCAGTAGGCTGAGTCGGTATTTGCAGAACTCATTTAAATCAGAAGCAGATGGCTTCATGAGACTGCTAACCCAGGATCAAGCAGAACAAGAGTTAATTACATAGGCCCAAATGGACTGATAAGGTTAATTCTATTGTAGTTATTTGTACTGTGTCTTTACTTTACATGGATAGACGGTTATTTGCATATGATCAATCATCATGTCTTCCTATTTCCCAGGACATAAATAGAAAACTCAGTTACATGGAATATCATTTCTGAGACTGATGCTGGTTGAATCAGGTAGAATGGGGCAGTTTTAGAAAGCTATTGTTAACTTTATGTATGGAGCCAATGCTGACAAAGCCCTGGAAAACTGGCATGTTACCTGGCTTCCAGGGTCCAGTTGTACATGTGGTAAGGACGATCGCTTGCTGGCAAGCTAGGAACCGAAGTTTAATTGGGGAACCTTGAGAAGAGAGGTATTCACCCAAATGCACAGTTACCACAGGTGAAATCTGGTGGAGAGGGTTTCTTGGGCTTGGTTTGCTAGCCTTGGGAGAGCAAACAGTAGAGGCTTTGAAAGTCCAATCCAAGATTCTTCATGAAAATTCCAGAGAGACATTGATTGTGTAAGCATTTAATATTGTAGGGCTCTAGATTTTGCAAAGCTCACCTAAGAGGGCTTATAAGGTAAATTAACACTGTTGCTGCACCTATGTAAATAATCAGGTCAAGCCTGAATGAGACCAGCCTTATTCTGTGATCAAGAAAAATATTTCTTTGAAATTACTATAACCACAAAGGGGAGGGGATGGTGGATATGGTAAAGAAAAATTGTAAAAGACTGAAATTTAGTGAGTGGGCTAGCTCATCCACTGGATTATCTCTGCTTCTGTTTGTTCATGACTAGGCTATTTTATGACTCTGTGGTGATAGAAGTTGAACTGTAGAACCTGATAGCAAAGTAAACAAAATCCTGACCACAGAAATATAAATTGTATCCAGCGGAATGTAATTGTCTGTAATCCTCTGTATATCACAAGTTTTGCCAATTTTGCATCCGTTTCTAAATTTATTTCAGCATTCCTTATCAGGCTATAAATGTGTGGTACTTTATATTCTCTTTTGAAAAGGTTGCAATGTCTTACTGGTTCCATCCTTAATTAATGAGTTAAATAAAATCTTTAGTATATCTTTATTGTATAACTATATAAGACTCATGATTATATCCTCTTTTAAAATTTATCTATTAACTGATTGAAGAGATAATAATTACACTTACAAAAAAAAAAAGATACCAATCACATGCATGCCTCTCTTGCCAGTTTTGACTTATTAAACAGATAATACTAGGTGACTACTGGGTGCTGGAGATACAACAGACAAGATGGACTGAAAATTAAATTGGTTAACAATAGTCAAGGTGACCTCAAGGAACTTACACCTTAATGGAGATAACATTCACTCAGACAACATTTGCCTAGATTTTAGTGGCCAGTGTCAAAAAGTTTTAAGACAGACAAGAAAACACACACTTATGAAATTTTCTGCAAAGTCATCCTTTCTAAATAATTACTGCTTAGCAACACAATATATCACCAAAGGAAAAAAAAGTAACAGAAATCACAGGTTTTATATAAAAATTAATGTGTGAGTACTAGAAGAGGGAGAAACACTGTGCTTTTGTGGGGAATACTAGACATTTCTCTCAAGTTCTTCCAAATAGTGGTTACCTAACCCTGCTGATTCTCATTTTTCCATCCGTAGAAGAAGATAAAATACATATATTTACTACATATACTATGTAGTAAAACATAGTATGTGTCTAGAACAGAGTAAATACTTAAATAAGTAAAAGCAGTTTTTATTAATAATATGTTTATAGGTGTTCTGGTCTCAGCAAATATTCAACTAATGCTAATTTTCCCTCCCCAAAGAACATAGGAAGAATGAGTGTTTCAAACTT
>PVKH010015684.1:0-16008 GCA_004027955.1 Chaetophractus vellerosus
GATTTCCATATTGGAAGTCTAGGAGGTCCTACTGGGATTTGCATAAGTGTTACCTCTGGGTTGCCCTCCCGACTCATTTTGAAGTCTCTTAGCCCTATGAACTCATCTGTCTTTACCATTTCCCCCTTTTATTTGAAGTCTCTTCCCAGTTTTACTGCCCGTTGGCATTGGTTAGTAATCCCTCGTTGCCAGGGAGGCTGATCCCTGGGAGTCATGTCCCACGCTGGGAGGAAGGTAATGTATTCATATTCTGAGTTTGGCTTAGAGAGAGGCCACATTGAGCAACAAGGAGGTTCTCCAGAGGCAACTCTCTCATTTTTGTTTGGATATATTTCTCATCTGTTTTCTTTGTGTTTACCATGGGGTTAAAATTTAACATCCCAAAAATGTAACAGTCTTCTTTGGTTTTGTACCAACTTAACGTCAGTAACATGCATGTGTACTTTTCCTGTATACCTTTTCCTCCACCATTTTTTTGGTATTTGTAACCACATAACCTCTGTACAGTGTATATCCAGAAACATAGTTTTATCATTACTTTTTATGTATTTGCATTTTAACACCTGTAGGAAATAAGTAATGTTTTTTAAAAACCAGTATACTTCAATAATACTGGCATTTATAATTACAAATGGTAATTTTACCATTATGCTGCTTTGAACCACTGTCTAGTGTCATTTCTTTTCAGTCTGAAGAAGTACCTTTGGCATTTCTTATAGGGCAGGTCTAATGGTGATGTACTCCCTCAGCTTTTGTTTATCTGAGAATGTCTTAATCTCTCATTTTTGAAAGAGATTCTCACAGGATATAAAATTCTTGGTTGGCAGTTATTTTCTTTCAGCACTTTAAGTATTAAAACCCACTCATTCCCTTCTTGCAGCATTCAATCTAATTGAGGCTCACTTGTGCATAATATATTGCTTTTCTTTTGTAACTTCCAGAACTCTTTGTCCTTTGTATTCAGTTGTATGATCAATATATGACAGGGTGTATTTTTCTTCATGTTTATCCCATTTGGTGTTCTCTGGGATTCTAGGTTATGCATATTCATGTTTTTTTGCTAAGTTTGGGAGGTTCTCTCATTATTTCTTGGACTATTTCTTCTGCGCCTTTCTTCTCCTTCTGGGATTCCTATAATGTGCATAATGGTGTGCTTGGTGGTATCCTATAGCTGTCTTAGGTTGTTTTTCCTTTTAATATTTTTATTTCTGCTTCTTAGCCTGACTCATTTCAAGTGTCTTGTCTTCACGTTCACTCATTCTTTCTTCTGCCAGTTCCAGTCTGCTCTTGAAACCCTCTTGGGTATTTTTCATTTTGGTTATTGTGGTCTTCAACTCCAGTAGTTCTGTTTGGTTCCTTTTAAAAATTTCCATCTCTTTACTTAGACTCTCATATGGTTCATTCAATGTTTTCCTGATATCCTTTAGTTCTTTCTCTGTAGCTTTTTAGTTTTTTAAAAAAACTTTTATGAGGTACTGGAGAGTGAACCCAGGGCCTCTTGCATGGTAAGCAGGCACTCAACCACTGAGCTACACATCCGCTCCCCAATGAAAGTTGATTTTTTCAATTGTTTGTATTGTTTTTAGGAGGTTCTGCGGATTGAACCTGGGACCTCGTACATGGGAAGCAGGTGATCAACCACTTGAGCTACATCTCCTCCCCTCTTGGAGCATTTTTAAGATCATTCCTTTAAAGGCTATCTTTGGTATGTGCATATTCTCGTCTCTTCTTTGGTGTTTTCTGTATTTTTATCCTCTTTCTTTGCCTGGGCCATCGTTTTCTGCTTCTTTGTCTTATTTGGTCGCACACTGTACAAATATTTTAAAATGTCAACTCTGAGATTTATTCCCTGAGATATGTTTCTTGGTTTTGTAACCAGTTTGTAATACAAAGATTTTCTTGAGCTTCAGCCCTCTTATCAGGAAGGTCTGCCCAAGGCAAATGCAGTGTTCAAGGTTTTTCTGTCTTTCTTGGCCTTTGTCTTGTCCTGGGATTTTGTTTGTTAGATGTTTGGAGTTCCCCTGTTTACAGAAAGGTGGTTGTCCCCTCTGTTTCCCAGGAGACAGACCTCTCTCCTGGGTGTTTGAAGCAGGCAGGAATTTGTCCTAGACTGTCAGCCTTTATAGCTTTTTACACTTTTTTCCTTGTCTCAAGCTGCTTTTGCCTGGAGTGCAAATTCTGGGAGGAGGACACAGTGGAGAGGATTTCTCCAGGTCAGTCTTTCCCAGCCAAAACAGGGCCTTGGACCCACAAAGGGGATACAGACTGGCTCCAAAATTAAGAGTTTCTCTGACAGCTCCTCAATGGTGAGCTTTCTTGGCCTGCCCAGCAAGTGCAGCACTTCAGCTGTGTCCCACAGCCCTGAGGAAGTTCTGCATCTTTAAATCTCCGCTGTTTCTGCCCCTGTCCAGGGAGGGTTGAAGCAGTGGCTGCCTTCAGAGCTGGGCCCTCAGTGATCGGCCATGCCCCACCCCTCTTCTTGGGGGAAAGGAATTTTATGTCCTTCCCTGTCACCAGAAGCAAGGCACAGGCAGGACCCCAAGGCAGCCTGCCATGAGAGTGGGAGATGTGCCAGTAGCCACTGCGTGGAGAGAGCTATTTACTGCTTTTACCTTAATTCATCAGCCTCTTCCTCCCACTCTACCCTGAATGCTGTACAGTGTACCCCTGGTCTCCAGAGTTTCAAAAATAGTTGTTCCTGCCTGTTTAGTAGTTGTTTTGGTGGAAGGACTGAGTTCAAGAGCTCCCAACTCTGCCATCTTCCCCAAAAGTCCCCTCCGTATCATATCTTAAATATATTTCAGTGTGTAGTAAAATCCTGATAGCAAAGTTCATGTTTCTGAGTTTCTTATGTGTATTGGGCCCTATCCAAGGTAATGGGAATACAGTCATTAGACAAAGCCCTGTTGCCTTTTGCCTTTGGTATGAAACACATAGATACTTGCCCAGGAGATATATTCCTTATGGAACAGTCTTAGAAAACTTTGTGGAAGGGGGAAGGCAGTCTTGGTTTTACAAACTTTGTAAAAGACAAGAATTAACTGTTTTACATTTAAGCTCACATTTGGAAATTCTACGCCATGCTCAGAATGTGGAATTACACTTTGAGAGGTGGTAACAACTGCAAAATAAGTTCTGCCCTGTTGAACAATGTTTTCATAACCCTGAATCTCAGTCTTCCAAATTTTATATTTAAATACAGGGGAACATTGATTTCTCACGGTGATTAATAGAACCAGGAGGTAAAATAATGCTAATAGATTCATCCCTGGGCAAATATATTCTAATAGTGACTCTGGAATCATCTCCTTTGGTACAGCCAACCTATTTGCTTCTGTTGCAGAGGAGTCTCTCATTTTCGTATATAGAAATGATACACATATTGGTGGCCAAAAGTACTTCTTTTACATTACATTCCAAATATCTGTCATTACTAAGTAATGAGGTACTTTATATAAATGAGTTTTCTTAATAGCAGTTGGCCTATTTTCTTTTTTTTTTTTTTTGAGGGACAAGGGACTGGGGATTGAACTCGGGACCTTGTATGTGGGAAGCCAGCGCTTAACCACTGAGCCACATTGGCTCCCCATATTTTCCTTTTATGTATCGATACTTCGTAAAAAATTTCACACACTTGATGCTACTAACTTTGTCTTTAAAAACCTTTATCATAATAATGCCTGTATGTACTTAGGAAATATGTAGACCTCACCAACCTAACAATAGCTTAGATCCTATTACCTTTAAGTTTCAGTTATATATATTTGTAGTTTTATAGATTTTGTTGTTGTTGATCTTCTCTCACTATCAGTTGTCACGTGTTTGTTCTGACATCATCTTTCCACTATTGCCCTCTTTTACTCCTTATAATTTCTATTTCTGTTACTTAAGATAATCAAGTTTCAGCTCTGGGCAGGACTTGTGAGACTTTGCAGTGAAAAACTCAGGTTCCAAGTTGTCGTAAATGAGCTAGAATAAGCTAGGTATTTAAAAAAATTTTCATCATAGTAATGTATATATAACATTTAACATTTCCCATTTTAATCACTTTGAATTATACAATTCAGTGGTGTTGATTACATTCACAATGTTATGCTACCATTACTAAGAATGAATTTTACACAAGAAAAAGTGGTATATTTTCCTTTTTAGCATAATTCTTTGTTAGTAATTTGAATAGTGGAGATTATTTCAATAAAAAGCTAAGCAAACCAAGAAGCATTTGGCAGAATGGAATAGGTACTTAATGTTCAAAATCATTGTTTTGTAGCAGTTATAAAGTTCCTTTTGAAGTCAGTGACATTTTCTTGTCCTATTAGCTGTGCCATGTGTAAGGCAGAATAATTATTTCCAGGTAATTATCTAAATAAATTTACTCTTTGTAAGATATTAGGATGAAGGCCATCTAGTGATTTGCACTTCATCATATAAGAAGGCACTTCGGTAGTGCTTGATGCTTTTAAACCATTTCAATCCATTTCAATCCATTTGAACGCTTGGAATAAATTAATGAATATTCACCCAGGGGCCAGCGTTAAGTAGTTGTAACATTTCTACTGCTTGGGCATTTAGAGAAAGAAAGAGAAAGAAAACTCTGATCACTACTTGGAAGTAATAAGTTATGAACCTTGATGACATTGGTAATTTGATTAAAATGGGGTTTTTATGGAGCTTGCATTTCTACTTAAAATCATTTTGCTGTATTGGACTTTCAGTTCCTTTCTAACCCTGAGGTTATTTTCATTCTAAACACCAGATTAATTCAGACTTGTTTTTCTACTGGACTTTGAATTTTCTAGTGGATTTTATCTGTTTTGTGAACTTATAAATCTACACCTGATATTGCAGTTTGCCAGCTTTTCCAGATTACCTGGCAATATACTGCCTTTCATAAAAGGGTTAATGAGTAGCCAAATTAGACTTGCCAGTCCATTGTTACAGTAAGAGACAGAAAGGTTGCTTGGTGTCTCCCCTACCAGTCTCTCTCTCTCTCTTTTTTCTTTCATAATTTTATTTAATATATTTAAATAGTTTTTAAAATTTGAGGTTTTTTTTTTTTTTTTAAACAGTTTTCAATTTTGCTTCCTTCTGGATTCTGATTTCATTTTATGTAATTTTACATTTTGGCAATTTACATGAGTTGAGTAATGGTTTTCAGAGGTAAGTCTTTCTCTTTGGCTTACGTCCCTCCTTTCCTATACCTTGCCACTGTTTTTACCTGCAGATTTGCATGTTTGACCTAGCAGAATAATTGGGTCCACAGCAACATGGGCGTGCCTCCCTTAGAAACACTTAGTTTCATGTGTGACTCATAAGCTGAAGCACAGACACCACTTCCCCAATCTCCAGGAGCCATTTTAACAGCATAAAACTTGCCGGTTTGTTTTTTTATTTTCAAGCCCAAAGGATGATTTCTAAAGAGAAAGAGAATATTTAAAGGTAATTTGCTCTGATTTTTCTGTTTGCGTTTGGCTGGTTCCTGAGCTGATAAATGGAGGGTGGTTCTTACCTGTCGGAGAACATGGCTGAATGTGTTCTTTAACTCTGATAAAATGTGTGTAGTCAGTCACATGCCTGATTGCATTTAACTACTAGGAGGAAACAAAGCATTCGGTTTCTGGAAAGTTTTAGATCTTCTTGTTAAAGCATTTTTCATATTTTGGGATTTTTTCCCCCCTCTTTTCCCTGTGTGACTTGAAAATAAAGGAGAGTTTCCTTTTTTTATATACTACAAAGTAAATGAGGTCGAATTTTAATAAGAAAACATATAGTTGTATTTGTGGGGGTGTCAGGAAGTTACAATGAAAGTAAACTGTACTACGCACATGTGATATGGGTGTTAAGAAAAAAAATTCAGAGGCATTGGCTTTATTTTGGGATTTTAGTTATGAACAAAGTTTTAGAGGAACTCAGTCATAATATCATTGATTGTTTTATTTTAGTTTAATGAAATTATACTAAACATGTAATTTTTTAAAACTAAGATGTTTAAGTAAAATGAACAGTCATTTAAATGACAAGTAAAGGTGGATATTTAATAGGAAGAAAGACTAGAATGATTCATTCTATTAAATTCATTCTATTAAAAATAAAAATTTTCTAGTTCATACTGGAAACTTGTTTTGAAAACAACCTTAGAGGAATAACTTGTGCCTAAAGAAATGTAGTATTTCAGTTTTGCATAAAGAGTATTGGCCTTCTACCTATACTGCTGTTCTTAAAATTTGCTTGGTTTGAATATTAAAAAAACATTTTGTAAGTGAAAAGATTGCCCAATCTTTTTCTGAAATATTTGTCTTTACTGAAATTGTGAGAGTCTGGCAAGTATACATACATTCTACTGTGCTTTGAAGTTCCAGATATTCTGAGAAGCTGGGTGCAGTATTTTACTTCTGAGACTTTATTTATGACAGTGAAATTTGGATATTGAATAATTAGGAATAAAGTTTTTGGAACTACAACTTGCCAAGTCATTTATGGTTACCTATGAGACCCACCTAGTTCTTTGGGATTTTACTATTATTAACTTTCTGAGTGCCGGAAGGCCTGTCATAGGAAAGGGAAGACAGAAAGTCAGTTGTTATTTCTTATTCTATAGAAAGGATTGTTGATATGAACAGATCTTAATTTTGTAATAATACAAGAATGAGACAACAGATGTTTACCAATTGAATTGTGCGGTTTCGTATCATCTTTGCCTATTGCTAGTTCAGTCATCCTTTGAATAAGCAAAGGCTGTATTTATTTCTAGTCTGGTCTGTGAAAAATCTAATGAAAGCTCCCCCCTTGCCCCCCCTTTTTAAAAAATAAGTTTTTAAAGGACAGTGACCCACAAGAAAAAATCAAGGGGCACACAAGTAAGGAACATAATTTAGATTTTATTTATTAAAGGGAAGTAGAAGAATTTAGATTCTCAAAGTTAAGAAGCTGGTACAATTTAAAGAAAATATTGGTCATATTTCAGTTTCTTACTATGTGAAGAAGACTGAGGCAGGGCTTCAAGGAGAAGGGAGAACAAAAAAGCAAAGAAGCAAGAGAAGCAGAAAGATTTTATTAAGGGGGAAGCAGATGTGGCTCGAGTGATTGGGCTCCCGTCTACCATATAGGACATCCAGGGTTCGATTCCCGGGGTGTCCTGGTGAATGGTGAGCTGGCCCAAGCAAAGAGCTGGCCCTCACAGGAGTGCTGGCCCACAGGGAGATCTGGCGTAGCAAGATGACACAACAAAAAGAGACACAGAAGATAGACAATAAGAGACGCAGCAAAACAGGGACCTGAGGTGGCGCAAGAGAGTGAGCAGCCTCTTTCCACTCCAGAAGTCCCAGGATCAGTTCCTGGTTTATATAAATAAATCTTTAAAAAAAGAAAGATTTTATTAAGTAAGTCCCTTCCTCCCCTCTTTTCCTTTCATAAGGTTGAATATAAGTTTAAACTGAGTCATTAAAAATTAAACTCAAGGGATTACCAGTTTAGAGTATGTTAGTGCTGAAAGAGACTGAAGATCATCCATCTGTCCCACCCTTATACATGAAACAACAGTGGCCCAAAGCAGTGCTGTGACTTGCTTGAGGTAACACAGGTCTTCAAGTTTGGAGCTGCTCAGTCT
This sequence comes from Chaetophractus vellerosus, assembly GCA_004027955.1. Lineage (NCBI taxonomy): Eukaryota > Metazoa > Chordata > Mammalia > Cingulata > Chlamyphoridae > Chaetophractus > Chaetophractus vellerosus. The sequence goes on from PVKH010015684.1 coordinate 7,607, forward strand.
TGTCCACCCCAAGTGAAATGGTCTGTATTTCCTTAAGAGTAAATAAAATCTTAAATTGCTTGGTGATATAGTTCCAGTGATAAGGTGAAAACAATGATTTTGAAAATTTGTTAATGCTAGTTTCATTTTTCATCAGAGAAAAGATGACGCATATGTTTAATTTCTACAACACTGTTTATCACTAGTAGGACTTTTTGATAGTTGAAGCATTGTAACATTGCTAGGGAAGGTTGAAATAGAAGGAATTGGGAATTTAATTTGAACTTTTAGATACAAATACAGGCTTATGTTTCTGCTTAAAGTTTTCCTCATAATTCTTTTAGGAGGGCAGATACTTTTTGATGTGATACCTTGTTCTGCCAGACTGTGTGTGTGTGTAACTTTGCATAGGAATTTACAAAGTCTAGGCGTCTCTAACCTTTGACATTATACTTAACGTTGAATTTGACCTTCCCATAGTAATCTCATTCTGTTTGTGTCATACTTCTCTCCTTCTCTTTTCGGTAATACAAACTCTGTGTCTGTTAACTTTTTCATATGTTTTATGATGGTGGAAATTTACTTTAGGTCTACCTGTTGTTTTTCAGGTTTGAAATTTGGATTTCTTTTTATTACCATGCATATAACTTTGAATCTCCTAAATTTCTGAGACTCCTAACCCAATTCAATACCCGATCCTCCACTGGATGGTGGTTCATCATTGTCCTAATCAATAAATAGGGAACTTAAGGTAAAAAAACATGGGCTCTATCACAAATTTAGATTATTATTGGGAAAACAGGGTGTGGTTACAGATGAAATAAGAATGGTGCCAAAACCCTGAATAAATTCTGGTTCTGACTGTTTGCCTAGAGAAGAAAGATGACTGAGGCTTAAAATAGAAAAATTTATAGCTTTTGAAGGAATTATGAATATTGAAGAATAAGTAGCTGTCTAGGTTAAGAAGAGCGTCTTCACCAATAAGAATAAGAATATAAGGTCCTTGAGGTCAGAGATGGCTTATTTTCTTTCTCTTTTCCTACCTTTGACAAAAGTACCAGATACATATGCTTAGGCAGATATATACTGCATTAAACTCTTGGCTATTCTTACGTGACAGATTCAGTTGAACAGGTCCTGTTAAGGTTAGGGGTGGCAGATCTTTAAAAGGCATGTAGCCCTCAGCTTACTTTTCTCTGGTGTCTGCACTTTGTAGTCTTTCAAAGAAAAAATTAGCACTGACCTGGTAGCAGACTTTTAAAGCAGTAATTGTCAATCTTTGGTATATTGAAGAGTCACCTGTCTTCACCCCAGAAATTCTGATTCATTACGCCCTAGTGTATTTAGAATCTGCATCTTTAAGAAGCGCCCTAGGTGATTATGATGTAGGTACCAGTGGATCACACTTTGAGACATAGGACTCATACAGGTTTAATTAAGTGCCTTGAAAACTGATGAATCAGTTATTTAGCATTTTAATATTTGGATTTTTGAGCTATAATGATATTTTATTTTTTTAAAGATGTATTTATTTATTTCTCCCCACCCCCTCATTGTTTGCATTTGCTGTGTCTGCTTGTTGTGTGCTGGTCTTGTTTTCAGGTGGCACCGGGAACTGAACCTGGGACATGCGATATGGGAGGGAGGTGCCTAATTGCCTGAGCTACCTCCACTCCCTGCTTTGTTGTGCCTCTCATTATGATTTCCTCCTGTCTCTTGTTGCATGATCTTGTCGAGTCAGCTTGCTTGTCTTCTTTAGGAGGCACTGGGCACCAAACCTGGGATCTCCCATGTGGTAGGTGGGAGCTCAATTGCTTGAGCCACATCTGTTTCCCAATAATGATATTTTGAAGCCCACACCCTCCAGTAAGGGAAGTGACTGGGGTAGTTTATTACCAGTGTTAGGCCCTCTTTAGCCTTCCTTCCCCACCACAGTCTTCCTTTCTCTCTTCCATTTTTTGCTGTGCTTTTGTGCCTTTCAACTTTGTGACTCTCCCACTCCCTCTTCCCTTTATTCTAATTCTGCCTCCTCCCATTCCCCAACCCATTGCCATATTGACCATGATATATAATTAAACTAGTTATTTTTGTTTTTCAAATATAATTAGTCCATTATGTATCTCTCAGTGAACTGTCACTCTCCCAGTGTTACTTTTTATTTCCATTGGATGCTTCATGGATTCCTCTCCATCCCCCCATTGCCTTGCCCTCCATCCCCCGGAGCTATTGGAAAATACTCCTCCTCTTGATTTAGGGTAGCATATACAGTCTTTTGAAAACCCCTTTCTTTCAGGAAATATACTATTATTTGTAATGTTTGAGTCTGGGAGAGAGTATTTTTTATATGTATTTAACATGTGATGCTTGGATATGATTTTTGCAGTTTCTTTAGACATTTAACTGCATCACTGATTGCATATTTATAGGCTTTTTGCCTAACATTATAATCCCATCTAATGGGTCCTAGCTAGTTGTTTACTGTCTCTTGTGTGAATGGCAAAAAAAGTCCTATCAGTTAAATTGCCTGAAAATCATCATTGTTCCCATCAATTGGCCAGAATATTTTGCTGTACTTAAATTAGTTACATCCTTGAGTCAATTCAAATGATTAGAGTGATTTTCAACCATTTAAGCAATCTCTTCTATTAATACGGAAAATATGCTAAAGAGGGAGTTTTTTGTGTTACCTCTGTCTTGGTGTCCTGTCAGATGCACTGTATACTTATAGTAAAAATAGCTTTATTGATCTATACTACAGATATCTCTTCTGGTTATGGTTCTAGGCATTCTGTCCTTTAATAGAAAAGTAACTGTGTGCTGTTTGTTGGCAGAGAGGGAAATATTGGAGCTGAATTTTGTACAGATTTCTCTACAGAAGCATTTTGATTCCTTTTCTCATTTGCAAATATCTGAATTAATACCATACTTACCATCAGAAAACTCTTCCTAAACTTCTCTTTTCACATTCTCTTTCCCCCATAGGAATTCAGAACTCTTATTTATTTCATTTGTACACTGACCACCCATATATCTACCACCTAGTTTCAACAATTAACATTTTACTACACTTACTTTATTACATACCTATCCATCTGTCCATCCTCAATCCATCTTTTTTTTTATTGTGGTAAAATACATAAAATATAAAGTTTATCATTTTAATTGTTTTAAGTATACAGTTAGAGGCATTTCGTACATTTACAATGTTGCGCTACTATCACCGCTTTCTAGTTCCAAATTCCAGAACACTTTCCAAAGCATTTTCATCACCCCCAAAGAAAAGTTCATACCCCTTAAGTAGTCACCTCTCCATTCCCCCTGCCCTGCCACCCATCCCCTGACAACTACTAATTTGCTTTCTGTTTTTATGAATTTTCCTATTCTGTAGATTTCATATAAATCTACCTATACAATATGTGGCCCTTTGGTGCCTGGCCTGTTTCACTTAGCATAATGTTTTCAAGGTTCATCTATGTTATAGCATATTTCAGTACTTTACTCCTTTTTATAGCTGAATAATATTCCATTGCATACCACATTTTGTTTATCCATTCATCAGTTGATAGGTGATGGACACTTGGGTTTATTTGTTTGTTTGCTATGGTTAATAGTACTGCAGTGTACATTGGTACAAGTCTTTGGAAACCTGTTTTCACTTCTTTTGGTTATATACCTAGGAATGGAATTGCTGGGTCAAATGATGTTTCTATATTTAACTTACTGAGGAACCACCAAATTGTTTTCCACAGCAGCTACATCATTTTACACTCTTAACCAGCAATGTATGAGGGTTCCAGTTTCTTTACATCCTTGCTAAAATTATTTTCCTTTTAAAAAAATTATAAGCCTTTAGTGGGCAGGAGGTAGTATATCGTGGAGGTTTTGATTTGCATTTCCCTAATGGCTAATGATGCTGAATATCTTTTCACTTGCTCTTTGTCCATTTGTATATCTTCTTTGAAGAATTGTCTATTCAAGTCCTCCCCATTTTTAAATTGTTGAGTTATGAGTTCTTTATATATTTTGGATACTAAACCATGATCACATATATGATATACAAATATTTTCTCCCATTCTATGGGTTATCTTTTCACTTTCTGTATAGTGTCCTTTGCATATCTAAGAAACCATTGCCATATCAGAGGTCATGAAGATTTACCCTGATGTCGTCTTCTAATAGTTTTAGCTCTTATATTTGGGTCATTGATCCATTTTGAGATAATTTTTGTGTATGGTATGAGGCAAAGGTCAAATTTCATTCTTTTACATGTTGATATTCATTTTTTCCAGCACCATTTGTTTAAGAGAGACTGTTCTTTCCTATTAAATGGACTTGGACTCTTTGTTAAAAATTAATTAACCAGGAAACAGATGTGTCTCAAGCAGTTGGGCGCCTGCTTACCACATGGGAGGTCTTGGGTTCAGTTCCTGGTGCCTCCTAAAGAAGACAAGCAAGACAGTGAGCTGGCATGATGGGCTAGCACTGTGAGCTGATGCAACAAGATGACGCAACAAAGAGACACAAAGAGGAAAACATGAGAGACACAAGCAGGGAGCGGAGGTGTCCCAAGTGATTAGGTACCTTCCTCCCACATGGGAGGTCCTGGATTCGGTTCGTGGTGCTTCCTAAAAAAAGACGACGAGCACACAATGAACAGACACAGAGAACAGACAGCAAGCACACATGGGCGGGGGAGATAAATAAATAAATAAAATAAATCTTAAAAAAAAAATGACCAAAAAAAATGAATTGATCCTAGATAATTGTACGGGTTTATTTCTGGTCTCTTAGTTCCAATTCCTTTGGTCTATATGTCTATCCTTATGCCAATACCATGGTGTTTTGAGTCCTGTAGCTTTGTAGTAAGTTTAGAAATCACTAAATGTGAGTCTTCCAACTTTGTGTTGTGTCCCCCCCCCCCCCCAGTTTTGTTTGAGCTTTTTGGGTTCCCTTGTAATTACATGTGAATTTTAGATCAGCTTGGCAAATTCGGCACAAAAGTCCATTGGAATTTTGATTAGGGATTTCACTAAATTTTGTAGATCACTTTGGGGAATATTGCCATCTTAATATTGTGTTTCAGTCTGTGAACATGTGGGAATATCTTTCCATTTGTTTGGGTCTTTATTTTCTTCAGCAGTGTTTTGTAGTTTTGACTGTACAAGCCTTGCATCTCCTTGAGTGAATTTACTCAAATATGTTAACCTTTTAAATGCCATTGTAAATAGAATTCTTAATTTCGTTTTTGGATTGTTCATTGCTAGTATATAGAAATACAACTGATTTTTTTGTTTGTTGATCTTGTGCCCGGCAACTTTGCTGAATACATTTATTCCCTTAAAACTTGTTTTTTGAGGATTCTTTAGGATTTTCTACATATAAGGTCATGTTCTCTCTTGAATAGAGATAATTTTTCTTCCATTCCAGTATGATGCCTTTTTTTCCCCCTCACCTAATTGCTCTGGCTACACCTTCTGATAGTGTTTTCCATCTTTCTTTTTTGCTCTACATCAAAGTAAGTTGCAATCCTCAGTATACTTGACCCTAAATACAAAACTGTCATGCCTGTCATTCATGAACTAGAGTGCAATTATTTCAAGCGTAATTTATTCTATTTTTTTTCAAGTATAGTTTTAAATAAAAATTTAATATAGTCCAGTCTTTCGCACAATAATGTGCATAAGAACAATACAATACTATTATATTGATACATATTTAGTAAAGGTATGAAAATAGGGACAGAAGAGACATCAGAGGAAAAAAATGAGTTGGAGAGTGTATTAGTCAGCCAAAGGGGTGCTGATGCAAAATACCAGAAATCGGTTGGTGTTTATAAAGGGTATTTATTTAGGGTAAAAGCTTACAGTTACCAGGCCATAAACCATAAATTTCTTCTTTCAAAGTCTGTTGCCACGTGTTGGAGCAAGGCAGCTGCTGACGTTTGCCAGGGTTCAGGCTTCTTGGGTTTCTTTCTGGGCTCAGCTCCTCTGTTTCCTCCACAAGGTCAGCTGTAGATTATGAGGTTCTCTAGGCTTTGCCTCCCTCGACAAGGCCAGCGTGAACTGTCAGGTGAATGGCTCATCTCTTTTCCTGGGGCCTTCTCTCCTTCCTCATCAGAACTCCAACATCAAAACTGCCATAGAGAGGAATATATAAGAAGCCTTAACTATATATAACTTACTTTTTCCTTAAAAATCTGAAGCAAGTTGTGGTAAAATGTTAATGTAAAACTGGTTGGTAGTTATATGGATGTATTTTCTTTTTCTTCTTTGGTTTAACTATTTGGTAATAAATTTTAATATTTTTAGGGGTAGTTTATTCTTGCTTCACATTTATAATAACTTGAGAAATAATGTTTAACTTGACTAAGAACAGAAGTTGATTTTAAAAAAAAAGGAAGTGATAAACTGCATCAGTAAAAAATGTTATGTGCCTATTCAATGAAGGGATACACTAGATTCAACATTTTAAGGTCTATAAGACTTTGTGGCTGTACCATATAACTAAGAAGATGGCTGGTAGGCACCTTTGTTTTTAAAAAAGATTTATTTTTATTTCTTTATATATCCCCCCTTGCTGCTTGTGTTTGCTGTGTTTATTTGCTTTGCATTCTTCTGTGTCTGCTTGACTCCCCCTGCTGTGGCATCCTGCCGAGTCAGCTCACTGCGCCGCAGCTTGCCTGCTTGCAGTGGCTTGCCTTCTTGAGGAGGCCCCGGACCTCCCATGTGGTAAACCAGAGCCCTACTGATTGAGCCACAGCTGGTTCCTGGCACCTTTTTTTAAAAATGTATGCTTGTTTTATTCATAAATTTGTAACCTACTGAGATACCAAAGTATTTCTAATGATGATTGAATTTAACAAAAAAATTTTAACCTCATCTTAAAACATCCACTGATCTGTCTCATTCAATGGCAGTATCATATCAAATGTTAAAAGGAACATAAAAACAAACATGCACACAATTACAAGGTTTTCATAAAGGTCTATTTCATTATTGGTGGGTAGCGCATTTAACAGTTAAATACATTTAAATAATGTATAGGTGACTGCATGACTGCAGCATTGGTAACTAGAGAACCAATTCAACTAGAAACCAGCTAACAAGTAACTGTCTAAATATTTAAAATACAGCTCTTGTTTAGATCATCCTTTGTTTTGATCACATTCTTGGGGAGTGGGGGTGGGGCTGCTGGTCACAGTGGAAATATATTAAGCCCAAATCTTCTGATTTCCATTCCCAGAGGTCTCTTCAGCTGGATTAAGCCTCCAGCTCTAGGGCAAGCCCAAATTTGTGGCCTGCAGCATTAATGCTCTTCCTGTCTACCAGAGCAAACAGTGTAAGCTTCATACCAGGCTTCAGAGTCTGAGTGTAGCCCACTCCAATTAAACTAGAGTTGTTGACTTTTGCAGAAATGGAAATAGTGGGATCCAACTGATATTTAGCTGCAATGCCAAAACGAGTGCAGTTGGTACTTGATGTCCAAACAAGGTTTACTGAGGTGTCAAGATCTTCACATACTTTCTGATAAGTTGATCCTCCAAATTCTGTCCCATCATTGACATTAGTGTGTAGGTGGAAGTCTCCAGTCCTGTAGCTCACTGCAAAGTTATTCCTTGTCAGCTTTGATTTGGCACTGTCAAAGGTTATCTGGTAACCAGCAAGTCAGCCCTCATAACCAAAAATGGGTGAGGGGGCCGGCTGTAGCCCAGTGGATAGGGCGCCGGTTCACCACATGGGAGGCCCCGGGTTTGGTTCCCGGGGGCCTCTCCGAGTGGGCAGACCGCCTTGAGAAGGGCAAGCTGCCATGGGCGGGGCAGAGCTGCCATGGGCAGGGCAAAAAGCCGCCACGGGCAGGGCAAAGCCACCATGGGCAGGGCAGGTCGCCCGCGGATGGAGCGCAGCCAGCCACCCGTGAACTGAAAGCTGGCCGTGAACGGACGCAGAGACCGCCCACAAGCGGGGAAAGCCGCGCCTGCGCAGTGACCACTCTCGGTGCGTCACTGCAGCGGGGGGAAGGGGAGATATGTAATAAAATAAATAAATCTTAAAAAAAAAAGATTCATAAAACACAATATAGTATTAACAGTGATAAACTTGAATTAGCTAGTACTCCAAATTATACTAAGTTATTGGCATAGTGTTTCATCTTGCTTCCTTACCATTCTTACTGTAATTATAGCAATTTCTGCATCTTTAGTGATTTAAAAAAACAAACTTTACATGTAATCTTCAGAGAAGGGCTCTGAAAATACTGGTATATGTGTGAATTGTTCTAAATGAAAATATAGATCTTAATTTAGGTTTTAACGTTTAGTTCGAGCTTGACTCTTTTCTGAGAGATTTCCCACAGTGTATGTATAAGGAGTAGCAGGGTCAAAGATCAAATGGAAGTAGAAATTGTAGATTTTTTTTTTTTAATC
>PVKH010015685.1:0-16007 GCA_004027955.1 Chaetophractus vellerosus
AGAGTCTCATGGTCTACAGCTGAACTCGTGAAGGAAACAGAAGCTAAGCCCGGAGAGAAACGCAGCCCAGGAAACAGAGGAACCCGGAAGCCTGAACCCTGGAGACGTCGGCAGCCATCTTTCTCCAACACATGGACTTTGGTATGGGAAGAAATTTCTGTTTGTGGCCTGGTAACTGTAAGCTTCTACCCCAAATAAATACCCTTTATAAAGACCGACCAATCTTTGGTATATTTCAAAAGGCACGCCTGTGGCTGACCAAAACAGTGACTATATACATATATCAGTTTCTGGACTCTATCCCATTCCATTGGTTTATTATTTCTTTCCTTATGCTAATTCCACACTGTCTTAATTACTGTTAATTATAGGAAGTTGTTGTATTTGTAAGTTCTACAACTATGTTATTTTTCAATTTGCCTTGGATCTTCTTGGCCCTTGGCATTCCCCTACAAATTTTAAAATCAGATTGCCAAGTTCAACATCAGTAACAACAAAACTTGCTGGAAATTTTATTGGGATTGCACTGAATACCCTGCTGGGATTTTGATAGGGATTGCATTGAATGTCCGAGAGGATTGACATCTTTACGATATTCTTTTTCATTCAATGAACATTTCTATCCTTCCATTCAGGTAGGTCTTCATTTTCTCTCAGCAACATTTTGCTTTGGGTTGTACAGGTTTTACACATCTTTGGTTCAATTATTCTTGGGTAGTTAATGCCTGTCAATCTGTTGTAAATTGTATTCCTTTTTAAAATTCGTTTTCTGTGTGTTGCTAGTATATAGGAATACAATTGATTTTGTATATTGGCTTTATATCTAGTGATTTTTATATATTCATTTATTAATTATAATTAATAAAATTCTTCCTTTAGTTTACACAGTCAAATCATTTGCAAATAATGAGTTTTACTCTTTTCTGATCCTTATATTTTTAATTTTTATTGCCTTATTGCACTGGCTAGGATCTTCAGCATAGTATTGCACATAAGTGGTATTACAGATATCCTTATCTCATTCTTATGCTTTCAGTATATTGCCATGAAATATGTCCTGTTTGGGATTTTTGTAGATACCTATTGTCAGTTTAAGGAAGTTCCCTTCTAGTCCTCATTTAATAAGAACTTTTATTTTGAAAAAGTGTTGAATTTTATCACATACTTTTTGTGCATTTATTATTATTTTTTTTAAGATTTATTTATTTTATTACATATCTCCCCTTCCCCCCCCCCCCGCTGCGGCGACACGCCGAGACTGGTCACTGCGCAGGCACAGCTTTCCCCGCTTGTGGGCGGCTTCTGCTTCCATTCACGGCTGGCTTTCAGTTCGCAGGTGGCTGGCTGCGCTCCATTCGCGGGCAACTTGCCCTGCCCGTGGCGGCTTTTGCCCTGTCCGTGGCAGCTTTTTGCCCTACCCACGGCGGCTCTGGCCCGCCCATGGCAGCTTGCCATTCTCAAGGCGGTCTGCCCGGTAGGAGAGGTCCCAAGTGATCCTATGTTTTTTTCCTTTATTTAATATGCTTTTTTTAAAAAAAGTGTGGAAACTACTTTGCATTCCTTCAATAAACAATTTATTCTTTTTATTTATTACTGGGTTAAATTAGCTCATATTTTTAAAATATCTATTGAACACTCAAAAATTTTGCTGCACATTCACAACAATGCTGATTAGTTTATTTATTGTCTATACTACTTTTGTGCTGTAATGGCAGTTAAGTAGCAACTCTGTATGATCCACAGAGCTTATCTGGCCCCCTACAGAAAAAGTTTGCTAATCCCTGATATATTTTCACTGAAGAGATTAGACAGTAATTTTACTTTTTTTGCAATTCCCTCATCAAATGTTACAATCAAGGTTATATTGGCCTCATAAAATAAGTTGGGAAGTGCTTCTACTTTTTCTGTTCTCAGGGTTTGTGTAATATTTGTGTTCTTTTTTTCTTTAAATGCTGAGAAAACTTGACTGGTGAAAGTATTTAGGCCTGGAGTTTTCTTCATAGGAGGTTGGTTTTGTTTTTGTTTGCTTGTTTTTTTTAAGATTTATTTATTTTATTTATTCTTCCTTGCCTTTTTGTTTTGTTTTGTTTTGTTTTGTTTTGTTTTGTTTTGTTTTGCTCGCTATCTGCCCTCTGTGTGTTCTTCTGTGTCTGCTTGTCTTCTCTTTAGGTGGCACAGGGAACCGATCCTGGGACCTTCCTTAGTACACCAGAGATGCTCAATCTCTTGCACCACCTCAGCTTCCTGGTCTGCTGCGTCTCTCATTGTCTCTCCTCTGTCTTTTTGTTGCGTCATCTTGCTGCACCAACTGTCCGCATGGGCCACCTCTCCGCGTGGGCCAGCCTGCCTTTCACCAGGAGGCCCTGGAGAATCGAACCAAGGACTTCCCATATGGTAGACAGGAGCCCAATCGCTTGAACCACATCTGTTTCCCAAGAGGTTTTTAATAATTGGTTTAATTTCTTGTTAGTTGAGGGACTTTCAGATTTTCTATTTCTTCTTGTGTCCATTTTGGTAAGTTCTGTATTCCAAAGAATTTATCTATTTCCTCTTACATGTCAAAGTTATTGGCATAACATTTAGTATACTGTCTGCTGGATCTAGGGTGACCAGCCATCCTATTTCCCCAAGAATCTGGGGCTTCTAGGGACGTGAGCATTTAAGCACCAAAACCAGGATGGTTGGTCACCCTGGTTATATCTGTAACAGTGTCTCTTCTTTCATTTCTGTTAGTGGCTTATCAATTTTATTAGTCTTTTCAAAGAAATCATTTGTTTTCATATTATTGATTTATGCGCTTTATTATTTCCTTTCTTTCATTTGGGTTTTATTTGCTATTCTTTTTCTTATATCGTGAGATGAATGTTTAGATCATTTGCCTTTCTTTTTTCTGAAATAGGCATTTAAGGCTATAAATTTCTCTTTAAGCATGGCTGTAGTTGCATTCCCCAAGTTCTAACAATAGATTTTTTATTAGCATTCAATTCAGAATCTTGTTTTAATTTCCATTGTGATGTCTTTTTTAACCCATGATTTATATAGAACTAAATTACTTCATTTTCAAACATATGGGGATTTTTAGGTATGCTTTTATTATATAGATATCTAGCTTAATTCCACTGTGGTCAGAAAACATGCAAGTAAAATTTAAATCTGTTGAATATTTGTCCACTTACTTTATGGTACATGATATGGTCGATTTTGGTAAATGCCCTATGTGCATTTGAAAACAATGTGTATTTTGCATTTGTTTAGTGAAGTTATTGAGTTATTAAAATTAGCTCGTTAGTAACTTGTGCTGTTGAAATCTTCCATTTCTCCACTGATATTTTTATTGTTGCTGCTTGTGCTTTCAGTTTCTGAAAGAGATGATATTATAAATTTTACTTAGTGTGCATCTTCTGGCAATGAATTAATTCAGTTTTTAATTTTTTTCTTTATTAGAGAAGTTGTGGATTTATAGAAAATCATGCATAAAATACAGGATTCCCATACAGTACCCCACCACCAACACCTTGCATTGGTATGGACTATTTGTTGAAACTGATGATAGCACATTTTTATAATCGTACTATTAATTAAAGTCCATGGTCTAACTTAGGTTGCTTGTGTAATGTAGTTCCATAGATTTTTAAAAAATTTTATTCTGCTACCATATATACAAATATTTCCCCTGTTAGTCATATTCAGATGTATATATTTCAGTGCTGTTAATTCCAATCACAATGTTGTGCTACCATCACCACCATCCATTACCAAAACATTTCTGTCATTCCAAATAGGAACCCTGTACATTTTAAGCCTTAACTTCCCATTTTCTCTTCTCACTCCATTCCCTGATAACCTATATTCTAGATTCTGGCTCTATGAATTTGCTTATTCTAATTATTTCAAATCAGTGAAATCATACAATATTTGTCCTTTTGTGTTTGGCTTCACTCAACATGCGGTCTTCAAGGTTCATTCATGTTGTTGCATGTATCAGGACTTCATTCTTCTTTACAGCTGAATAATATTGCATAGTATGTATATACCACATTTCATTTATCTATTCATTGGTTGATGGACACTTGGGTTGCCTCCATCTTTTTGCAATGGTGAATAACGCCACTAGGAACACCAGTGTACAAATATCTGCTCGAGTACCTGCTTTCAAATTTTTGGGTATATATCTAGTAGTAGAATTGCCAGGTTATATGATAATTCTATACTAAGCTTTCTGAAGAACTGCCAACTATCTTCCACAGTGGCTACATCATTTTACATTGGCACCACCAATGAGTGAGTGTTCCTATTTCTCCACATTCTCTCCAAAACTTGTTATTTTCCATTTTTTTAATAGCAGCCATTCTAATGAGTGTGAAATGGTATCTCTTTGTGGTTTTGATTTGCATTTCACTGATGGTTAAAGCTGCGGAGCAACTTTTCATGTGCTTTCTGGTCATTTGTATATCTTTGGAGAGATGCCTGTTCAAGTCTTTTGCCAGTTTTTTATTTGGGTTGTTTTGTCTTTTTGTTGTTAAGTTGAAGGATTTCTTTATAATATTCTGGATATTAAACCCTTTTCACATATGTGGTTTCCAAATATTTTCTCCCATTGTATATGTTGTCTTTTAACTTTCATAATAAAGTCCTTTGAGGAGCAAATGTTTTTCGATGAGGTCCCATTTATCTAGTTTTTCTTTTGTTGTTTGTGCTATGGGTGTAAAAGTCTAAGAAACCATTACCTAACCTAAGATCCTGAAGAATTTCCTTTGTTTTCTTCTAGGAGTTTTTTTTATCTCCAGCTCATATATTAAGGTTTTGATTTTTGTGTATGGTGTGAGGTAGGGATCCTCCTTTTTTTTGCAAATGGAGATCCAGTTTTCCCAGCACCATTTGTTGAAGTGACTTCTTTTCCATTTGAGGGTCTTTGGTACCTTGTCAAAAATCAGTTGGCCATAAATGTGAGGGTTGATTTCTGAACCATCAATTCTATTCCATTGGTCTATATGTCTGTCCTTGTGCCAGTACCATGCTATTTTGATTATGGTGACTTTGTAATATGTTTTAAGATCACAAAACGTATGAGTCCTCCAACTTCATTCTTCTTTTTCAGGATGGCTTTAGCTATTCAGGGCCCCTCACCTTTCCACATAAATTGGATGATTGGCTTTTCCATTTCTGCAAAGAAGGGTGTTGGAATTTTAATTGGAATTGCATTGAATCTATAAATTGCTTTGGGTAGGATTGACATCTTAATGATATTTAGTCTTCTAATCCATGAACATGGAATGTCCTTCCATTCATTTAGATCTTCTTTAATTTCTGTTAAAATGTTTTTTAGCCTTTACATCCTTGGTTAGATTTATTCCTAGATATTTGATTCTTTTAGTTGCTATTGTGGATGGATTTTTTTTTTCTTGATTTCTTCTTCTGATTGTTCACTACTGATTGTTGGGTATTGGTCTTATACCCCACCACTTTGCTGAATTCATTTATTAGCTCTAGGAGCTTTGTTGTGGATTTTTCAGGATTTTCTCTATATAGGATCATATCATCTGCAAATAGTTGAAGTTTTACTTCTTCCTTTCCAATTTGGATGCCTTTTATTTCTTTTTCTGCCTAATTACTCTGTGTAGAATTTCCAGAACAATGCTGAATAATAGGTGTGACTGTGGGCATCCTTGTCTTGTTCCTGATCTTAGATGGAAAGCTTTTAGTCTTTTACCATTAAGTATGGAGTTAGCTGTGGGTTTTTTCTATATGCCCCTAATCATATTGAGGAAGTTTGCTTCTATATCCAGCTTGCTTTCTTTTTCTTTTTCTTTAATCAAGAAGGGGTACATTGTCAAATGCCTGATTATGTATCTTTTCATTCATTCCATTAGTGTGTAATACATGAATTGATTTACTTGAGTTAAACCTCCCTTGCATAACTGTAATAAATCCCCCTTGATCACAGTATATAATTCTTTTAATATGCTATCGGATTTGGTTTGCTAGTATTTTGTTGAGAACTTTTGCATTTATATTCATAAGATATATTGGTCTGTGGTTTTATTTTCTTGTAGTATCTTTATCTGGCTTTGGTGTGAGGGTGATGTCTTCATAGAATGAATTAGGGAGTGTTCCCTCCTCTTCAATTTTTTTGGAAGAGTTTGAGCAGAATTGGAAATAAGTCATCTTGGAATGTTTGGTAGAATTTACCTCTTAAGTCATTTGGTCCTGGGCTTTTCTTTATTGGGAGGTTTTTGATTGCTGTTTCATTCTCTTCACTAGTAATTGGTTTGTTGAGATCTTCTGTTTCTACTTGAGTCAATGTGGGTAGTTTTGTGTGTCTAAGAATTTGTCCATTTCATCTAGGTTATCTAACTTATTGGCACACAGATGTTCATAGTATCCTTGTATAGTCCTTTTTATCTCAACGGGATCAGAAGTAATGTCCCCCTTTTCATTACTGATTTTCATTATTTATATCCTCTCTTTTTTTCTTTGTCAGTCTAGCTAAAAAGGTTTGTTAATTTTATTCATCTTTTCAAATAACCACCTTTTGGTTTTATTGATTCTGGGTTTTTTCCCTAGTTCATTTATCTCTGCACTAATCTTTGTTCTTTCTTTCTGCTCACTTTGGGTTTAGTTTGCTCTTCTATTTCTAGTTCTTTCAGTTTTGAGTTAGGTGCCTGATTTGAAGTCTGTCTTCTCTTTTTAAATGTAAGCATTCAGAGCTATAAATTTCCCTCTCAGCACTGCCTTCACTGTATCTCATGAGTTTTGGTATGTTGTATTTTCATTTTCATTCATCTCATGATATTTACTAGTTTTGCTTCTGATTTCCTCTTTAACCCATTGGTTGTTTAATAGTATATTATTTAATTTAGTAGTATGTTTGTGAATTTTCCATTTCTCCCTCTGATACTGATTTCTAGCTTCATCCTGTTGTGGTTGAAGAATTTCCATTGTATGATTTCGTATTTTTTAATTTTCTGAGACTGGTTTTATGTCCGAACATATGGTTAATCCTGGAGAATGACGCATGTGCACTCAAAAATATGTATTGTTTTTGTTTGGTGCAGTGTTCTATAAGTATCTGTTAGGTATAGTTGGTTCAGTGTATCATTCAAGTCTTGTACTTCCTTATTGATCTTCTGACTAAATATTCTATCCATTATTGAGAATGGAGTTTTAAAGTCTCCTACGCCTTCAAATCTGATGTCAGTATTTGCTACATATATTTTTGGGTTCTGCTGTTAGGTACATATATATGTATAGTTGTTATATCTTCCTGTTGAATTGTCCCTTTATCAGTATATAATCACCATCTTTGCCCCCTGTAACTGTTTTTGACTTAAAATCCATTCTGCTAATCTCTACCTTTGACTGGAGAGTTTAATCCATTTACATTTAAAGTCATTACTGATAATATGGGACTTTGTTCTGCCATTTTGCTATTTAACCTTGGTAAGTCTTGTACCATTTTTTGTCCCCCACTTCCATTAATGCCTACTTTTATTTGCCTTTTTGTGTTTTACCATATTGAGTGCCTTCTCATTTCTATCTGGATATATTTTCCATCTATTTTCCTTGTGATTACCATTGAATTAAAATTTTACATCCAAGTGCTCACTTCAACAGCACATATACTAAAATTGGAACGATACAGAGAAGATTAGCATGACCCCTACGCAAGGATGACACGCAAATTTGTGAAGTTTTCCATATTTTTAAATATGAACTAAATACAAAGAATAAATGCATGGAGTTAAAACCTAGAGTATAGGTTATTAGGAGATAAGAAGAGGGCTGTGAAGGTGTACTGATGCTTAATGTATATAGAAGTTTTAATTAATTTGACTGTAAAAGTGTGGAAATGGATGCAGTTGATTGTAACACATTATAATAAGTACAACTAATGCAGCTGGTTTATTAATGGGATTGTGGCTGAAGGAGGGTAGTGTAGGTATGTAAATGTCAATTGAAAGAAAGCTAGAGAATACTCTAAGGACTGAATAACATAGTGAATCCAGAGGTGGATGAGAATTGTGGTTAATAGTACAAATACAAGAATATCCTTCTATGAACTAGAACAAATGTACATCATTATTGCAGGGTGATAAGAATGTGGTGAAGCATAGGAAAAATACAATTAATGTAACCTATGGACCACAGTTAACAGCAATACTATAATATTCGTGTATCAATGCCAAAGATGTACTGTGTTAATAATAGGGAAATATGGAAAAAAATAGACCAAATGTACACTGTAGACCATAATTAGTGGTAACAGTCTGATGCTATTATCTCATAATCTCTAACAAATGTTCCACAACAATGTAGTATGTCGGTGGAGGGGTGTATGTGAGTTCCACACGTGTGCATAATTGTTTTGTAAGTTCACAACTTCTCTAATAAGAATATATATGTTTAAATTTAACATCCTAAATATATAACAGCCATATTTGTTTTGATACCAGCCTAACTCCAATAGCATGTGTATATTCTTTTCCTATACCCCTCTGTCCACCCACCATTTTTTTTTACTTGTTACCCTTTCTATCTTTGTACATTTTATGTCCAAAAACATAAATTTATCATTACTTTTTATGCATTTGCATTTAGCTCTTTATTTCTTTATGCTGCTTTGAATCACTGGTAAGTGTCATTTCCTTTCAGTCTGAAGAATACCCTTTAGCATTACTTATAGTGCAGGTATAATGGCGATGAATTCCCTCAGCCTTTGTTTGTCTGAGAATGTCTTAATCTCTCCCTCATTTTTGAAAGAGAGGCTTGCCAGATATAAAATCCTTGGCTGGAAGTTGTTTTCTTTCAGCACTTAAAGTATTTCAACCTACTGCTTCCTTCCTCCATGGTTTCTGATGAGAAAGCAGCATTCAACCTAATTGGGACTCCCTTGCATGTAAAACGTTGCTTTTCTCTTGCAGCTTTCAGAACTCTCTCGTTGTCCTTTGCATTCAATAGTGTGATCAGTATATGGTGGGGTATATTTGCTTCATGTCTATCTTGTTTGTTATACTCTGAGATTCTTGCATGTGCATATTCTTGTCTTTTGCTAATTTGGGGAAGTTCTCTGTCATTATTTCTTTGACTAGTCCTTCTGCCCCTTTTTCTGTTTCTTCTTCTGGGACTCCCATTGTGCATATATTGGTGTGCTTAGAGGTGCCCCAGAGGTGTTCTTAGGTTATTTTCACTTTTACTACTTCTTTTTCTTTCTGGTCCTCAGCCTGACTCATTTCAAGTGTCTTGTCTTTTAAGTTCACTGATTCTTTCTTCCGCCAGCTCCAGTCTGCTCGTGAAACCCTCCTAGGAAATTTTCATTTCAGTTATTGTGGTCTTCAACTCTAGTAGTTCTGTTTGGTTCCTTTTAAAAATTTCTGTCTCTTACTAGACTCTCCTAATGCGCATTCATTGTTTTCCTGATATCTTCTTGTTCTTTTTCTTTAGTTTCTTTTATCTCCTTGAGAATTTTTAAGATCATTTTTTAAAGGCTTTGTTCAGTATGTCTACATTCTCATCTTCTTCACTGGTGCTTTCTGGGTTTTTATCCTCTTCCTTTGGGTGGGCCATCAATTCTTGTTTCATTGTTCATTTTGTACTCTTATTGCACACTGCATATTTTAACATTTCAAAACTTTACCTCTGGGATTTTTTCCCTGAGATATCGTTTTCTTGGTTTTGTAGCCAGCTGGTAATAAGACAGTGATTTTCTTAAGCTTCAGCCCTCCTATCTGGAAGTTCTGCTCAAGACGAATGCAGTGTGTGGGGTTTTCCCTGTCTTTCTGGGCCTCTGTCATGTTCTGGGCTTTTGCTTTTTAGTTGTTTTGGAATTCCCATTTATAGAAGTTTGATTTTCCTCTCTGTTTCCCAGGAGACAGACCTCCCTCTCCCAGGTTTTGATGCCAGCAAGCCTTTGCCCCAGACTGTTGGCCTCTGGGCCTCTGTAGTTTCTTAAACTCCTTTCATTGTCTCACACTGCTTGTGCCTGGAGGGCAATTCTGGGAAGTGGAGCACCCTGGAGAGGACTTTCCCAAGACAGTCTTTCCTAGCCAGAAAGGCCCAGAGACCCATGAAGGGGGACACAGACCAGCTCCAAAGTGCCCTAGAGAGGGGATTAGGAAGGGCTCCAAGATTTACTCTGACAATTCCCCAAAGCTTAGCTTTCCTAGCTTGCCCAGCAAATGCAGCCCTTCAGCTAAGTGTCCCCCAAAGCCTTGAAGAAGAGCTTTCTTTAAGTCTCCACTGCTTCCACCCCTGTCCAGGAAGGGTTGTAACAATGGCTACCACTGCTTTTGTTGGGGGTGGGGTTGTAACAATGGCTGCTACTGCTTTTGTCCAGGGCAGGTTGAATCAATCACTGCCAGGACCCAGCAATCCAAATTCGCTAGTCAAAAGCCATGATCAGTGATCAGCTGTGTCTACCCTGGGTCTTGGGGAAGAGGATTTTTTTTTTTCCCTTTTTTTAGGTACCGGGGCCAGGGATTGAACCAGGACCTTTGTAAGTGGGAAGCTGGCACTCAACCACTGAGCCACATTGGTTGTTTTTTTGTTTGTTTGTTTTGTTTTGTTTTGTCATTTGTTTGCTGCTTGTTGGGTTTTTTGCTTTTAGGAGTCACCAGGAACCGAACCCAGACCTCCCTTGTGGGAAGCAGGTGTTCAACTGCTTGAGCCACATCCATTCCCAGGGAAGAGGATTTTCATGTCCCTTTCTGTCACCAGCGAGCTAGCCAGGGACTGGACCCTTAAGTGGCCTGCCACGAGAGTGGGGGGTGGCTGCTGGTAGCTGCCATGGAGAGAGCAGTTTACAATTACTTATCAGCATGCTCCTTCCCCTCTTGCCCGGATACTGTACAGTGTACTTCTG
The DNA here is from genome assembly GCA_004027955.1 of Chaetophractus vellerosus. Taxonomy (NCBI): domain Eukaryota; kingdom Metazoa; phylum Chordata; class Mammalia; order Cingulata; family Chlamyphoridae; genus Chaetophractus; species Chaetophractus vellerosus. The sequence continues at coordinate 10,859 of PVKH010015685.1, forward strand.
GCCTCCACAGTTTAGAAATAGTTGTTACAGACAGTTTCTGCCTGTTTGATAGCTATTTTGATGGAAGGACTGAGTCTTGGAGTTCCAGTTCCCTATTCTGCCATCTTCCCCAGAAGCTGCAATTCAGTTTTTATTTATCTGAAGATGTATTTATTCACATTCATTTTAAAGGATTTTTTGCTGAGTACAGAAATTTAGGTTGAGCAGCTATTTACATTCAGCATTTTAAAGATGCCATTTGGTTGCCTTCTGGCTCCCATCATTTCAGTTGCAAAGTCTTTTGCTAATTGTTATTCCTTTAGAAGCAATGTGTCTTTCTTTTCTCTGGAAGTTTTAAAAATGTGCCTAGGTGTGGTTTTCTTTGTCTTTATCTTGCTTGAGATTTGCAGTACATTGTGTGGTTCAATGTCTTTTACCAGGTTTGGAAAATTCTCAGCTAGTAATCTCTTCAGCTACTGCCTCTGCTCCATGTTCTCTTCTCCTTCTGTGACTCCACACCACAAGTAACTCTTCGCATGTATTTTAAAAATATATTCTGCAAGTATTTATTTGTAATCTCCAGGATGTAATTACTCACTGTATTTCTTTGTAACATATACTTTAGAATACCTATTTAAAATAACATCTAATAACATTCAATACTTAAACAAATGTAATGACATGGCACTAAGAATTTACTAAATCTGTGTTAAACTTCATCTCTCTTCTATCTTTTAACATTCAATTCCATCCAGTGTCCCCTTGTCCAAAACCAACAACAGTTGAGGTAATTTATTGTTCAAAATAAAGTAAGAGAGAACAAGCCATTATATGAGAGTCTTTTAAGGATTCTAGGTTTTAGTGGCACTCCTTAGTCAGGAATAATTTTAGGTGAAAATCCTTGACTTAAATTTGGCTATAAGCAAATGTGATATTTTAGTAGGAACTTAAGCAATGTCTTTTGAACTGACCTGAACTAAACAGTGAAACATAATTGGTGTGTGATTGAGTAAATGTAGCCAAGTATCAGGAAACTCAAAACTCTTGCTTATAAGGATGCTTTTTCCATGTATTTAAACAGACTAATTAGATCAGTTTGTCATGAGGTTTTGACATGTAATTCTTTTTTTTTTTTAATAGTAACTTCTAAGAGTTTTCTCCCTTGTTGGAAACTTTAAACTTTCGTGTGAAAAGTTGACTTAAATGTTTTAGAAGAACCGAAATGCTCTTCACTTGTTTATTTTTTTGATAGCCCTATGAAGTCTGTTAGATTAGGTTCGATCTTTGTTCAAACCAGCCAGAGTTCTGTAATGTGGCAGTGGCTCCAAGGAACGGTTTATAGGAGGAGCTAGGTGTCTTCCCTGATAAATCCTAGTGGTTCCCTTAGATGCCCAGTAGTGGGCCTCCTTTCAACAGGGCTGAACCTAGATTTTTTTGGTCAGGTTCCTAATCTTGTCCAAGATACCATTCAGCATCATTTCATCCATTAACACCCTCCTCCCAAGAACCGGTACAGTCTCCTGCGTATGCCTGCTGCATGCACCTGCCGCTCAGCACCTGTCATGAGATTCTTGCAGGCAAACCATGAAAAGGTGGAGTAAATAGCTGTACAATTACGGCAGCTATTAGGTACCTCATCCCCTCAGGAACCGGGGAGACTCTCTGGGGTGACGGAGGGCTGGGTGGCAATAATCCTCCCTCCCATCCTCCAGATTCTGAATACTCGGCACCATTTTGTCACCACAATTCTGTATGCCGAAGAGACTGGGCTATAAGATCAAGCCCGCAATTATTTTACACTAACTGATAATGATGTTATAAATGGAGATTATGCCTTCATGTGGAGAAATAAACAGCAGGAACTGATTAGCCCCTAGGAAGTTAAGTACTGTTTTTCCACCATGTCTGTTAATAAGGAAGAGGAGACACGTGGCATTCATGCAGAATGGACCTCACGGAAGCTGAGAATCTCTCTGGGAAATCTGCTAGGAAAGATCTTTCTGGCTACTGTCCTTATAGAAGCCTCATAAAATGGAGACAAGACTCTCCTGGGCTGTCCTTAGGACGATTAAAAAAAAAAAAGATAAATAAATAAATAAATGAGGTTTTAGTCGTTCTTTTGGAAAAGCTACTGTGGCTCTTTTCTCTCTACTAAAATAGATGCTTCCTCCCTCAGAGATTTTCCTTGACAGATGATGCAGCTGCTCATTTTAGTTCAATCAGCCAGAAACTAAATTGCACATTTTAAACATTGTCACTACAAATAATTGATTATCAGTTGTAAACAGGGGGTTCATTTTAGTATCTATTTTAGGGTCCTATGTTGATAAAGACTATATGCAGGCTATAGCACCTCAGCATGTTTTCATTCCCCTTTAATGTACTAATAGTCTATTAAGCTTTTAATTTCCTTTAATAGTTACTAGCTGTCTCCTTTCATGTAAACAGGAATCAAAATCCACTTATCTTGCCCCTGAATAGGATCCCATAGTGTGGAATACTGGCATTTAGCATCTTAATGAATCCTGTCCTTGGAACATTATATTGCAGCAATCTTAGAAGAACGGACCACCCTCTGGAATAAAGATGGAGTTAGCAAAGAACAATTTCATGTTTCATGCACCTGGGCAAACAAGCAAATCCCTCACAGTCTCAAGGAATTCTCTTTTCTAAGAGCCAGGATCGTGCCACAGCTTGTAATTAGAGCTGTTTAGCATTTAATTTGCCTTTCGTTAGGTAACAAGCATCTATTGATTACCTGATAGGAAGACAGTACCACACTAAGCACAGTCTGGGGACACAGTGATGAATGAGGCAAAGTCTTTGCTTATAGTCTGAAAATAAACACTTTGGAAATGTGAAAGTGGTTTCAGAATGTTTTAACGAATGCAAGCCAATATGCTATTATAAGGAATTATGACACTCTCAGGATTCAAGGTCCTAATTCTCAGTGCACTCACTCCATGCTGAGGAGAGAGATTGCTGCTGCCACACCTTGTCTCGTGATGGGAGTGGGGACATTCCTCCTCTGGGCTCCCACCTAATGTCTGGTAAAAACTGAAGCCTGCGTACATACAGTGAGCTAGGATTCATTCAGGGTGGCTGCCTGGAGATTGAGTACTAAGGCCAACTTGGACATGAACCAGCAGAACTTAGAAGTTCTTAGAAGTAGGAGGAGAAGACTTTTCGGGAGGACACAATGGTTCATCAGAGCTGGGGAAGTGAAAGTTAGGAGGTAGGAGGTCATGAAGGTAAGGGTCATGGGATGAGCAGTATGGCCAGGCAAGAGGTGAGGCTAGAGGGCCTTCGTGATGAGTAAGAGGCAGTGAGCTCGGAGAGTGTGTGATGGAGGCACCGAGCAAGGCTAACATTCAGTGGACAGGAGGATTGTTTGGTCAGCTACGGTTTATTCAGCTTCTCTTATGTGCTAACTTCTTGACCCCCCAGAACCCATGAACAAGACATGGTCCCTAGCTGTAAGAAGCTTTATAAGCAGGTAGCGTCCATGTCCAGGGTATGTCATGAGAGGTGCCGTGGTACCCAAAAGTAGTGCGCTTACACACCCCCATTCCTTTCAGGGGTGGCAGTGGGAGGTCAGGGAGGGTTCTTGGAGTAGGCCGTGCCCAACTGAGTCCTGCAGGCCGTGTAGGTGAGATCCAGGGCAAGTCAGGGAGGGGCAGTCCAGGCAGAGGGCTCCTGTAGTTCTTAGCAGAGAGAGATGGGCTCCAAGCTACCAGCTGTATCTGAGAAAGATTTTTTTCCCTGGAAATCACAGGTACTATGGGTTGTAAAGGGGAGAACTGAGAGAAAGGAATACTTGAAAACAATTTAACCAATCTATTTACATTTTTTGAGGATGCCTAAGGCTGTTTTGAGAAAAGAGTCTCTTGCTGGCCCTGTCTGGACGTTGTCCTTCTGCAGAGAGGGACCTGCTCACCATCCTTGGAGGCTTCCATTCCCAGCCGCTGCGCACCCCTATGGGTCTATGTAGAGACAACAACTCGAAAGAGGAGAAATGCATTTTCTGGTTGGTTTTTATTTTTAAACACATTTAGCATTCTCTGGTTTTTGAAAAATGCTGTTAATGGAGCACAGATTCCTTTCCTCGATGGTGAGGAGACAGATTTAAGGCTGCAACTCAGACGTTCGGTGCCAGCTAGCTTACAGGGATCCAAGTGTGAGAATCAAATTGTCATTTGACGTTCAGATTGGCAAAGGCTCGGCATGCCTTGGAGATGGTGATTGTGCGCCCAAGCTGTGTGCCAGGTGCTTCTGTGACTAATTCTCTTTGCCCCTGCTGACAAGACCTGTCACCGGCTAAAAATTCAGTCTACTGCTATTCCTCAGCTCCTGTCTGGAGTTAAATCTATAGACAGTTTGACCACACTTAAGAGTCACAGAATGTTCAAGCTGGATGGAATTGCAGGACATCTGGTCTGAGACCTCTTTATTAGGAGATGCAGAGTGGCTTTCCCTTGGTCCCACAGAGAGAGGCAGAGCTGGAATAAATCCAGGGGCCTCAGCATCCAGGCACTCATTTTAGCACACACGGTTTCTTTCCAACTGGTGTGTCCCCTCTCTGCCCCAACCTACCTACACCCTACCCAAGCGTCCAAACCCAGGCCACACCCTGTTTGACATTCAGTGAAGGCCTTGCTTATCTTTGAAGTACCATCTCTTTGCCTTGCAGCACTTGCTCTCTGTACCATTTTTGCCTGTGCCTGCCACTGTTTGGTAAATGTGGATGTGCGCATTTAAACTGGGCCAAAGCATTGTTCCACTGGAAACACCGTTAAAATGGCTCACTTAGCCATAAACCAGAGACTTTAACAACCAGGAGAAGCTAAGAGACCACCTATCACAAAACGTTCACTTGGCTAATAAGGAGCCTGAAGCCGAGACAGCAGGTGATTGGCCCATGTCACACAGCCAACCAGAGATAAAACTAGGTTTTAGGACCCAGGGCTTCTGACTTCCCACCACGCCTCTCCACATGGGTTTGGGTAATAATAGTTCAGAGACCAAGGGAAGAGAAGAGTGAGGTGCTCCATCTGCAGGGGAGAGTTCCCTAGATTGTCTGCTTCTCCAGGACCCAGCACAGGGCCTTACATGGAGATGCTCCAGAAACACCAAATGAAAAGCTGAAGGAAGAGAGGGAAAGATGGCAAGT
>PVKH010015686.1:0-15974 GCA_004027955.1 Chaetophractus vellerosus
TGATAAAGCATACTATCCAGCTTGGGGAATGAGGCCACTTATTAATGTGGAAGTACTGGATGAATTGTACTAGAAAGTCACTGAACTCTTCTCTGTCTGCACAAATGGATCCTAAAGATTATCTTTCTATGGAACACATTGTTGAAACTTTGAAAATGGATGTAGAATGATCACCTCATACATTTTCAGCATGAATTATGGCTTATGTATATAACTTCTGTTTACTGTAATACTTTTATTGTGGTGGCTTGGAAATGAGTGTTTTCCAGAAAATCATGTTACTAAAGCTAACCCACCCTGTGGGTATATAAGTAAGACCTCTTGATAAGGTTACCTCAGCTAAGTTGTGGCTCAGTGTGGGTCTTAATTCTCTTACTAGAATCCTTTATAAGAGAATGAATTTCAGACAAACAGAGAGAAAACCACAGAAGTAAGAAGCTGAAAGCATCAAAACACAGAAAAGGGAGAGACCAGCAGATGCTGCCATGTATCTTGTTGCCATGTGGCAGAGGAGTCAAGGATTGCTGGCAGCCAGGCTTCAGGAAGAAAGCATTGTCATGATGGTACCTTGATTTGAACATTTTGCTCAGCCTCAAAACTGTAAGCTATTAAATCTCCATTGTTAAGCCAACCTATTTTATGTTATCTACTTTCAGCAGTCTATGAAACTAAAACAGATTTTGGTACCAGAAAAGTAGGGTGCTATTATTGAAAATACCAAAAAAAAAAAAAAAAATGTGTAAATGGCTTTGTAACTTGGTACTGGGTAAAGGTGTAAGAATTGTGAGTTATTTGATAACAAAGGCCTAGATTGCTTTGAAGAGACTATTGTTAGAAAAATGAAAGCAAAAGTCACTTCCAATGAGCCTTAGACAGAAATGATGAATGTATCATTACAAACTGGAATTAAGGAAATCCTTGTTTTAGAGTGGCAGAGAGCTTCACACAATTGAGTTCTGATGTCAGGTGGAAAGCAGAATTTGAAAATGGCAAGTTTGTTTATTTAGCTGGTAGAAAGTGCAGCCTGCTATCTCCTGCAGCATAGAGTTAAATATGAGAGAAAAGGGAAAAGCTGAGAACTGAACTCCTGGGCACAAAGAAATCAGAAATTGATAGTTTGGAAAATTCTGAGCTTCCAGAAAGTGAATCCCAAGAGAATAGGGCTCCATGTGAGGGTTTAAGTGAACGTGGACTCAGTAAGCCACTTCAGTGCAAGTCAGGAATGCGAATACAGTTATCCAGGAAGTATTTGTGGAAAGTTACTTTGTCTGATGATTTGGACCCCTGTGTACTACATGCAAAGTTGACAAGTGTTTCCTGTGAGACCTGTTTGAATGGAACAACGGCTAGTCCAAACTAAAAGAGATTGAAAAGGGACAGGTTGAAAGGAAAATTACTTCAAAGGCAGAACCATGGAAGCTGAGGTCTGGACCAAAGACATTTTCTCAAGTCAAGAGAGCAAGCCTAGCCATTTGTGTGGAAAGGCTGAGTAGACCCCGGTTGTTGGACAGGGCAGATATTCTACCTCATTGTTCAGGAAGAATGTTACCACCTAGTATTCTCAGATGCCTGTGGACTGTGGTGAGTCTGACCCCCACCTCAATATTTGATGAGTTTGAAGCCTAGACTGAGCATGACCACAATGCTTGACAAAGGTGGAACCTTAACCTCGGTATTCAGGGAGAGCAGCATCCCACTATTTCTGGAAAGCACGGCTGCTGTGCAAGCACTTAGGAAGAATGGAGCTGCTGCTCCATCAGGCATGCAGGACAAAGCATCATTCTATAAATGACCCTCAGACCTTGAAATCTAATGGAGAACTCCCTGCAGGGATTTCAATTATTTGGAGTCATGACCTCTGAAGTCCCCCAAAATCAGTGTTATGAGACACACAGGTAGAGAAGGCTTTGGATCTTCCCCTGGTTGAGTGATTTCTTAATCTGAATAATTTAATGACATGTGAAACAAATACAACCACAAATGTCACTAAACTGACAATTTCTGAATTGACAATTACAAAGATACCAGTGATATATGTTACAGTAGAGGCAACTTTTAGCAATGGGAGGATACCACAAAAATAGTGATCAATTTCATTAGGACCACAAGATGACAATTGGACTTTTAGAGAAACTTGAGGAAAGGAATGGACAGCCCCACCAGTCCAAGCAATTAAGACCAGGAGCTTTCATCTTGTCCTGTTCATGATAAACATGCAATAAATAGGTTTGCTGTTGTTGATGTAGCTCTCCCCAAAACATCACAAATTAGGTATAGCAGATGTTCATAGAGGATAAAAGGCCAAGAAAATTGTTGGTGAAAAAGAGTTTGTCCTCAAGTAGAGGCAAAAATCAGGAGGTTTCCCACCAAGGGAGCAAAATTACAGAATAAGAAGAGCACAAAGCAAGATACCTGTACATTCTAGTCATAAGAAAGTCCAAAAAGAATGAACTCTGAAATATTTCTCTGGTTTCTGGTCCTGCTTAACAAATATAAAAGTAAACATCAAGAGGACCAGACTATTTCTAAGCAACTTAATTTAGTCTCAGAATGCAGCTCAAAGCATGTTTACAGGCATATAAAAATATCCAGAACTCAAAAAGTAATTATCACAACATTTGGAATTCAAGAGAAAAATCTACCTGCATGCAAAGAAGCTTGAAAATAAAACATATAATGAATAGGGAAAACAACCATTAGAAAAAAATAGATCCAGAAATGATGCAGCTGCTGTGCTTGAATTTAGGAAACAAGGGCATTGAAATCAATTCTATAACTTTATTCAATGTGTTCAAAAGGGTAGGGTAAAAATAAATTTAGTGTGTTAAGTAGAGAAACAGAAGATAAAAAGAAAGACCCAAATTCAAATTATAGGGATGAAAAATACATCTGAGATGACAAATGCACTAAAATAGGTTGACAGAAAATTAGACATTGCAGGGGAAAAAATTAGGTCAATTGAAAACAGCAAGAGAAACTATCCAAATCGGAACATAGCTTAAAAAAAAAAAAAAAAAAAAGACTGGAAAATAATGGATAAAGCACTAGTGAACTTTGAGACGAATTTAACCAGCATGAAATGGTGTAATTGCAGTCCTTGAAGGATAGGTATGAGAAACGGAGTGTGATCGTTTGAGTTTGGTGAATCCAATAAAAGATTATGTTTTTGAACGAATCCATTCCTATGGATGTGAGATCCTTTTGAGTGGACAATGTCAGCAAGGCATAACTCAGGCTGTCTCTGCCCTCTTGAGGGGTCTGATATAAACAGACACAGAGAGAGTGACACAGAAAAAAAGTGAGCCCTGCACTCTTTGATACTGCCCTGTGAGAGAGGACTTGAGGATCTCTAGCAGCCACAGCTTAAGCACAAAGCCCCCAAGAGGCTGGAGTCATAGAGAAGCTCAGGGCTGAAGAGAGAAGCTATATTCCTGATAGCCCACAGCTGAACTCAGAGAAGAAAGCGGAGCAGCTGAGACTTAGAGAGGAGGCCTGGAAGGAGACAAGCCCTATGCCTATTTGCTCACAGCTGAGCTCCAGGAGACAGCAGATTCTGGAGGGGAAAGCAGGGGCTTCAGCAGACATTGGCGGCCATCTTGCTTCACCACATGGCAGGGCACCAGGATCACCAGTAGCTGACTCTCTGCTGATGGCTTGGTTTGGACATTTCATGGCCCTGGAACAGTAAACATTTACCCTGAATAAATTTGCATTATAAAAGACAACTCATTTCTGGTACTTTACATTGGCAGCCCTGTGGCAAAGTAAGATAGGAAGACATAAAAAAATATCAGAAGTAATAGTGTCAGAGAATTTTCCAAATTGGTCAAAACTGTGAATCACAGATCCAAGAACACTAATGAAATTCAAACACAATGTAGATGTAAAAAAACAAAGTGAAATCATAATAAAACTGCATAAAAGTAATGATGAAGAAAATATTTTAAAAGTAGCCAAAGAATAAATGACATACAAAAGAACAAAGATAAAACTCAAAGCAGAATCCTTATCTGAAACAATGCAAACAGAATACAGTGGATCAACATTTTAAAAATATTTATAGGGAACAAAATGAAATAAAAAGAAAAAAACAGGAACAGCCTAGTATCCTATACAATAGATAGCATCATTCATATACAAAGGTGAAACAAATACTTTTTCAATATACAAATCTTGCAAGAATTCATCAATAGCAGATCTGCACTGCATGTAATGTTAAAGGACTTACTTCAGACAGAAGGAAAAAGATAATATCTATAGGAAGTAATGTGAAATGTAGCAAAAAAAGAAATATGTGGGAATCCATAAACCACCTATTTTTCTTATTGTTTAAATATCTTTAAAATATAATTGTTACAAGCCAAAGTAATAACATTATGCTGTGGGCTTTATGGTATATGCAGTATTGAAATTTATAACACTAATAGCACAGAAGGCTTACAGTTTTAAAGTTCTTATGCTAAAGGTGAAGTGATATAATATTACTTGGAGGTAAACTATGAAAAGTTTAGGATGTTGCAGTTGACAAAATTCTAAGATGCTCTCCAAGTTTCTCAACCTGGCCAACACCTAATTTTCAGCCATGTAAGACCTTGAGCAGAGAAGCCAGTTATGCAATTCCCAAATTTCTAACCTTCAGAAAATGTGAGATATTAAATGGATATGTTTTGTAAGCAGTCAGGTTTGTAGTAATTTATTGTGCTGAAATAAAAAAAAAACTAATACAAACTTTATTACATGGAAGTTGGAAGCTGCTGTAACAAACACCTAGAATTAGACTCTTAGATCCTTGGAATGGGGGTGATTATATTTTGCAAATGGGTGGGACTTTAATCATTGAGTTCTACAGGATAAACTAGTAGGCAACATTCGGAGATGTTCCCCAACATTCTCACCTCCTAGTGTATATGGCATGTATAATAATAAACTAGGCTTGAGGCTTGGAAGAACCTGTGAATATGATGGGATTTGCGCTCAATTGATTAGGTTGCTTTATATAAGAATGTTAACAGGCTTGAAACTCCTATGATTACATCATACTAAGTAAGATTCCTTTATAGAGTACTAGAAAGAGATTCTTCTGCTAACTTTGAAGCAGTAAGCTGCCATGTGAGAGTGGCACATGACTCAGTATTGAAGGCAGCTCTAATAACAGAGAGCAACCTAGAGTCAACAACTAGCAAGAATATGTGCCTTTAGTCTTGCAAGCTCATGGAACTGAATTTTTCCAACAATTTTAGTAATCTTAGAAGAGGAACCCAAGCCTAAATTAGAGCAGAGCCTGGCTGGCTCTTGAATTGAACCTAATAAGACCCAGGGTAGGGAACTCAGTTATGTTATGACTGGAATTGAGACTTGCAGAAACTGTGAGATAACACATGGGTATTGAATTAAGTTTGTGGTAGTTTGTTATGCAGCAACTAGGGACTAATATAGATAGATGCTATAAACCCAAGAACAATCTCTAAAAATCATAAAATAGAGAGATATTTCAGACCTATTGATACTTTAAGTCATATAATTTTTTCTTGTGAGATTCTATCTTATACATTATAGGATGTTTTACAAGTATCCCTGGGCTTTACCCAGTACTTACCAGTAGAAACAACCCATAACCAGTTGTGACAACCAAACATGTCTCCAGACATTGCTAAAGTCCCTTTGGGGCAAAATCACAGCCAGTTATGGAAAACTAAATTATACCTAATAAGCTAACAAAGGAGATAAAATCTAATAATAAAAAAATCAATTAATCAAAATAAAGGCTAAAAATAAGAAAAGGAGAAAAAGTAGTTGTTGAGACATGTACAAAACAAATACAAAGATGGTAGAATATAGCACAGACCTGTCAAAAATGGCTTGAATGTAAAGGATCTAAGAACCACTAAAAAGTTGAGATGCTCAGATTGGATATAAAAGCAAACTCCCACTAGTAAGAAGACTGAAAATAACTTTGTTCACTAGGATATGGAATACTGGAATATTTTCCTGTACTGCTAGTGGGGATATGAAGGGTACAAACTCTTTGGAAAACAGTTTGACAGTGTCCTAAAATGTTAGAAGTACACCTAACTTATGACTACTCCTTTTCATCTACTCAAATCAAATGAAAGCATATGTTCATATAAAGACTTTAAAATGAATGCCCATATCAACTTTTTCTGCAACATCCCAAGACTAGAAATAAATGAAGTGGCTATCCACAGGTGAATGAATGAAAAATTTGAGGTATATCAATACAATACAACACTATTCAGCATTTAAAAGGAAAGATTATTTTTATACACAATAACATTGATGAATCTCTAAATAATTATTAGTGTTAAAGAAGGCAGGTGGAAAGGTTATATGCTTTATATATATACATACTCTATGATTCCATTTTTAAATAAAATTCTAGAATATGAAGACTCTTTTATAACATTGGAACCTGTGTTAGTGGTTGCTACATATGGTGTTCAGAGAGCAGTGGAAGGATGGAATGAAAAGCAGCAAAAGGAAACTTTTGGGTGTGATGGATGCGTGTATTATTTAAATTGTGTTTTCATGGGTGTATGCATATGTCAAATTTTATCAAATTTTATACATTTTATGCTGCATTATATCTCAACAAAAGATGTCAAAAATAAAAGAACTCAGTGGAAGTGAACACCTGGAATCTGGGTACTGTAAAAATGCCTCATTTCTTTACCAAATCAGACATTTTAGTAAATAAATGAAATCATATTATTTAAAAAAAAATAAGTCTGAGGTGATATAGCCTCAAAAGCTTGAATAATTTCCATACCATCTCCTGACCTTGAAACAACTATCCATATTAAATCTCAAATCTTTTTTTCCCTCTTTGCAGAAGGCTCTTTCCACACATGAACATTCCGTCTCTCATATTAATAGGCATTCCCAAGCCACCACATACTTACATATGCCCTCCACCAAATAGAGATATGTCTCATATGTGAGAGAGCTTATATATATGTGTTTGTATTTACGCTTGTGTTTGTGTGTGTGTGTATATATATATATATGTTTGTGTATTTGTGTGTTCGTGTGTGTGTGTGTTGGCTCCTCCTTCTTCTTTAAGGGAACACTTTGTGTAAATCATCCCTTAGGCTATCAGTGAGATTCTTTGGTTTCTCGTTCTCTTGTTCCCTCCGTTTCCTATTTTACCCATTTCTCTTCTTTTGTTATCTTTTTTCCCCCTCTTTGGCTAAAGGCTTGTCACTGATGGATCTAATTAACTCAGCTCTTCTATAATACCTTTCTCATTATTCTGCCATTTATCTCATAGCTGGCAAACACAAAATATTGATCTTTTTCTCTATTGGAAGAGAAGGTAATTAGAGAAGGTCTTCCTTCTTCTTTAATTTTCCCTCTCCCATCCCCAGAATGCTGAATTTCTCTATGTTCCTCTTTTCAAGATAGGAAGGATCAGCAAAGAATTTTTTTAAGATTTAGTTTGTTCTGTTATCCTTTTTTTGTGTTTCTATTAATTGTAGAGATTGTGGCTGTGCACAGATAAGCCAAGTGTATTCTTCTAAACAGCTGTCTCTTTTGCTATCTTTTTTTTTTTAATTTGATAGTCACTACTACTTCTGCTGCAGTATCTTTTTTTCTTTCACACTCATGGGCATCCGTAAGCTTTTTCCCCCCAATTTTATTGATACATATTAATAAAGCATAAATTCATCCAAAGTATATAATCAGTGGTATTTGGTGTAATCACGTTTGTGCATTCATCACCCCAATCACTCCCACAGCAGTTTCATTATTCCAATAATAATAATAAACCAAAAACAAGCAAAACTCATCACCTCTCAGTCTCTCTATGCCTTGCCTGGTGTACATAGGTGCTATTCTTTTTTCCTTCTCTCTAGTATATTTGTATTTATATTTTGTAAAAACAGTCTTATATATGCAATATCACCCATATTCATGTTTTACATGAAGTTTTACTATGTTATACAGTTTCATGTTACAGTTTTTAGCTTTCCTTCTAGCATGACCTTAGACTTTCCTTTTCAACCACTGTCATACCCATATAATAGCTCTGATACTTACAAATACCATGATATGCTTTAACCATTTCTATTCAATTCCAAAGATTTACAAACAATCTTTTTACAGTTCTGCACAATTATCCCCAATTCATTTTCTGCCAACTTTCTGTTATTCTTCACCTTAATTTTCATTTTTAGCTTTGTATTTATTATACTACTTTATACTTAAAGGTTTATTGTATTTTCATGCTTCCATTGTGTTGCCATTATAGAGCTGGCAATTTCCAACTTCAAAAAATTTTACATTCTATTTTTGTTTACTGCTTATATATTTGAACAGGTAATACTATGGATTTGGTTCAACATTTTTGCTCCAAAAGTCTAATGATCACAAACAGTAACTATGAAGAAAAACTCAAGAAGTGGGACCATATCTGTGAACATGTTTTAAAAGGAAATTTATATAATCATTAAGGATTTACTTTATATATTTTTCCATATTTTGCTTCGTGGTAAAAAATATCACTTTAAATAAGAGCTGAAATTGTCATGATTCATTCTGTAGGACCACTTCATTTGGGATAAATGAGAGAAAACAAATGTAAAATGACAAAACTGAAATGTCAAATGACCCAATTTAGAGATTATTTGAGTAAAACTATTAAGTCTTGATATGTTTGCAATGTTTTGGAACTTTTCAAACCATGTTAAATCATGTGCCTTATAACAGAAATACATGTTACATATATATTATAATTTATATAAGTGTATGCCATATATATGGGGAAGAGAGGGAGGGAGGGAGAGAGAAAAAGATATGTTAAGATTATATAAGCATGGGTAGAGATAGAAGTCAGAAGGGATTATAAAGTTGGGAGGAAATATAACATGTTTCCATCAGCAAATGCATAGGAAGGGAGCCAATTGTCATGTCTTACAGTTCTAAAATAAGCTAAAATTATGGTTTGACATTTATAAATGGCGGCTTGTCCACCACACCAATGAAGTTGTGCCTCAAAAAAAGTGATTGGTGAGAATTTTAAACTCAAATGGTTAAAATAATTTGCCCTTGTTACACATAGCTGGCTTTGTATTGTAATAGGATTTGAATCTATGTTTTGCCAAACAGTAAATGCATGCATATTTATTGTTTTTATTCAGGATGCTATATTGTATATTTGTACTATACAGTTATTGTATAACTGTAACAAGTAAAGATATAATTTTAGTACAAGAGACAAAATGCATATTTATCAAATATTTTGGAATAGCAATTTAATATCAATTATCATTAAAGTATGTGCATTCATCTTTTTTTTTCTTTTTCAAATATGTATTTTATACATTTTGGCAAAAACAAGTTAGAATTAGGTTACGTTGACCTACTATCATCAGGTGTGCTAAAGGAAAATTTACATATTTGAAAGTTTACAAAAGGTTAATTGAAACACGAAAATTATAATAATTGTCCATTTAATTGGCCTTAAGTAATTTAAGATTGAAAGCAATTATGCAAACCATAGAACTGAAATATAAAGTAAGCTTTGAAGTATACGCTGGCATAATTATGTGAGAACAACACATTTTTCTCCTATATGAGGAAAAGAAAGATCTAAGCAAAATTGCCTCAATGGCAATGCTTTTTTCTTGAGCAAAATAATACCTTGAGGGTTAAAGAATCAAAAAGAAATTGTATAATTACCCAGAGTAGAGGAATGAAGTTATGTTTTTAGTGCTATTTAATTAACTTAAAAAAATAAAATGAATCTCCACTATAAATAGAGAACATAATTACAGAGCATAGCTAAGGCGATATGACTTTGAAAAATTAATCTTTTGTTAGGATACATTACTAGTTTGATTTTTGAGATGGGGCAGAGAGAATGGAATCATTATATCAGACATGATTTTTGTTTTCCTTTTCTGATTCACTTTCATCACAGATATATCAAGACACAATTATCAACAATTACAAAGTAAGTTTACATTAAAGTGTTCCTGAAACAGTCACCTGGTGGCTAAATATGCATATAAAACCATATAAAGCAAAGATGCAGTGTTTCTGAATTGTGGAAATTGCAATAAAATATTTTAATTGGCTGGGGAAATTTGACTAAACAGAGCAAGATTTATAAATAAACTTCTGACATTTAATTTTAGCTTTGAAGGAAAAAAATAAACAGAAAAACAGGATTTGTACTTCAATTGTTAATAAAAATCTAATGAAATACTCTATATTGGAATGGAAAAATAAGGTAACCAAATATCTTCAGGTTTCTATCCATTGCCTCACCATAGAAATGACAATCACCTATTTTTATGTTCCAAAAAGTTATGCTTGAAATCATGTAGAAGTGACAATTTTAAGTATGCAAACATTATCAGTGTATGTTGAATTTATTTTGATAGTCTTAGTTTTATTTTTTAATATTAACTCCCTTCCATAATTCTATCATTATCAACCAATCAGGTTAACTTTTTCACTTCCTTTCCTTGCCCAAATGTGAAGCAGAATTAATTTCTCCTTCCTTGTCACTTACCATGCAGTTATTCAATTCCTGATTTGGTAGTTATCACATTTTGCTTCAAGATTTTCAACCTTTAAAAAAATAGCTTAATTTCCAGAAATCAAGACTATGAGCTTTATTCTTATATATATATTAATAATGAAGAAACACCTACCTTATAAAAGGAGCTCCATAATTATTTAATAAATAATTAAATTTAACTTTTCTGAATCATGCTAATTATGCAATTCAGTATAAATTTCATTTCTATTTAGCCATTCAAGAATCCAACCTCTTTATTTCTAAATGAGATTTGTAACTATAAAAAGAAAAGCATCCAAAGAACAAGCTAAACTCATACACAAATGCACACACACACACACACACACACACACATCACATCATATAGTTTCTTACCTGGGAGTTTTCATCCATGTACTTATCTTTACCTGGAATACTTTTCTGTAGCTATATGACAAAATTCCACCACCCCTGAAGATCCCATGAAATCTTGAAATTTACTGTTGCATTCCATATACATACTCCCCACTTTTTTTCCCATCATAACCTAGAACCTCATAAACAATATTAAGTTAGCTTTTGATAGTTTTGTTTTTCAAAACTCCTTAGTGTTTTTCTTACTTTCCTTCTTTTTAATATACTCATTACACATCCTAACTTATGATAGTTTCTCCTGATTCTACCTTCTCAAACAAATATTTAATTGATCTATCTCAGGATATAGCACACAGTTCAGTAAAAATAGTAGCTGGTTATCTTTAGAAATCTCCTCACTCCCTTAGACACTTATTGGAGTAACTGTGTTCTGTAATAGTTTCCTAACCATTTTCTGTGGCTCGTGCTTTGCCTAAGTGATTTAGAAAAGGGGTCAACAAACTAACACCCACAGTCCAATTCTGATCCACTGCCCATTTTTGTATGGCCTGGAGGGTAAGAATGATTGTTTCATTTTTTCAGTGGTTGAAACAAATCAAGAGAAGAGTAATATCTTATACTGTGACAGTTAAAGGACGTTTAAATTTAAGCATTCCTAAGAAAATGTTAATTGGAACAGTGCATCACTGATTAATTTGTATATTTACTATGCCTGATTGTGTGCCACAACAGAATCGAAAGTTTGTGTCAGCTACTGTGTAAAATAAAGATACTGCAAAGTTAAAAATAGTGATTATTTGCACCATTGAATAAAAAATTGCCAATCCTGGATTTAGAATATTGTGTATGTTCTTTGTGATGCATAAGTCTGATCATGACCATGACATACTTAGTTTAAAATCCTTTATTTATACTTATTACTCTTAGGGAAATTTCCAAGAATATGTTTCTCTAGTTCAGAAATTCCACTGACCATGACACCTGTTGTTCTTAACTTCTACTTCATTCTTGCATTACAGACTTTTTACACATCCTTCAGACAAAAATATAAATACTACTTATTCCAAGAGGACTTTCATAACTCTCCCAACCTACTATTTTCTAAGTTAAACAACTAAACATACCCTCTCTTTATTTATTTATTTATTTATTTTTAAGATTTATTTTTTATTTTCTTCTTTTTGTCTCCCCTCCCCCCCACTGGTGACGTGCCAAGTCAGCTTCACCGGTGAGCAGTGGCCTTGCCCACTCGAGGGCAGCCTGCCCCACTTGCGGCCAACTCTGCCCTGCCCGTGGGCGGCTCCACTCTGCTCGGCTCTGCCCTGCCCGTGGCAGCTTTTTGCCCTGCCCACGGTGGCTCTGCCCTGCCCATGGTGGCTTTTGCCTTCTCAAGCTATCCGCCCACCCGGAGAGGCCCTGGGGACCAAACCCAGGGCCTCCCATGTGGTAAACCGGCACCCTATCCACTGGGCTATACAGCCTGACCCCTTTTATTTTTTTATTTTCAAAAAAGCTTTAGATTACATATATGTTACATCAAAAATATAGAGGATTCTCATATACCTAACCCCATCCCCCTTCCACACTTTCCCCCACTAACATCTTTCGTTAGTATGACACATTTGTTACAATTGATGAACACATATTTAAACATTACTACTAACCATGCTCTGTAGCATACATTATTATTTACATTTTGAACTGCACAATTTTATAGGTTTTGACAAAATGGATAATGGCCTGTATCTGTCATTGCAAGGTCATGCAGGACAATTCAAAATGTCCCCAAAATGCCCCATGTTACACATATTCTTCCTCTCCCTCCCCTCAGAACCTCTGGTGACCTCTACCTTTATTTCAATGATACAAGTTCTTCAATTGCTAGAAGAATAAGAAGCCTACTTTAATCTGTAGTTGCATTCTCCCCTTATGTTTGTTCATTCCTCAATCTTGAGGATTTTGGGATGGTGATGTCCACTCTGTTTCTGACTGAGAGGGGGTTTAGATCCCATGGGGCAGATGGATGGAACTGTATTCCTTGCAGTTGTAGATACTCTGTTTTTTGGGGTGGGAACTCTCCACCATCATCCTTTTATTTGTTGTCCTGGGTGAGTCTGATCAACTGGAGAGTAGGTGTTGCAACTCTGTTGAGATTCAGGGCTCAACTGGCATATGAGCACATCCAAAATTTAAGTCTCTGGGACATATATTTAACAAACATAGTGCAAATTGTAAATTTAAATAAAAGGCGCAGAAGAGCCCTGTGTAGGGAAATTATGAATGAGTCTAACTCTGTTACATTGGGAAGAATACATTCCAAAATAAGGCCCACTGACAGTGTGCTGGAATCTGGAGATTGTCTGCCCTGCCTATGGTGTCTGGATGTCTCTAGAGCCCTGAGGAACCCCACCATGTGAGACACTGTTTACTGTGGCAGTCAATGAGATCCTGCTGAGATGCACATATGCATAACTTCTGGAATAAATTCCTGATTCACTTTGAAATCTTTTAGCTATAAAAACTCATTTTTATACTTTTTCTTTTGTTGGATGACACTTAATCAATTGAAAATCAAAGGTTTACTTTGATTATGTATTTAATGTTTTGCTCACTACTACAGAGAACCAGTATATAACTAAATATTATTCTCGTATAATGCCTGATAAATGACTAAAAATATTTTAAATGAATAAATAAGCTTCTTCCTCAAAGCAAATGCAGATAACTTTGTCCAGCTATACCTGCCTTTCTGCTACCCCGTGGAGTCCTTGTTTGTCTAGTCTCATCAAGGCCTTGTTACTCTTTTATATATTTCCCCCTTTTATTCAGGTCCCTTACTCTACTGGAAGCCCTTTTTGAGCAAGATCATGGTTAATTATCCTCAGAATTTTGCCAAGAGTATCTATTGAACAATAAAGTGCATTTGATTTTTCTGCTTACCCTGTCTAACTTTAAACAAAGTATTGTATCCATTTTCAATCCACTATAGAGCTAACCACAGTGCTAGAATTTTAAGTAGATGCTCAATAAGTACTTGCTACTTGTAAAGTAAAATAGATATTTCTATTTCCTTTCATCCAAAATTAAGTCGTACCCACATTTTCAAGCAATAATCATGCTATTTCATATGATAATGATACCACCATTCTTGCATTTGCCTAGTATTAAAAGCTTCTACTTCCATAGTTGTCAATGCTACACACCCCCTTTTCACCATCCCCACTCAAATAAATTCCTATAAAATCTTTCTGTCTTCATAATAAAATTGATCACCAATTTATCATATTTGAACTATCAGTGGCTCTGCCTAACCTATTTTCCTTATTTCAATCATCCTTCAACAAGTCAACCTACATAATTTCACCAGGAAAATATATCCTAAACAAAACTATACTAATTTTCTATTGTCCAAGAATTACTTTAACCAGATATTGAAAGTCACCCACAAACTTGACCTAAAATGATGTTCCAAAGTTTGACATAATTCATTTGATAGTCATCATCTTGATCTAATAAATGCTTTTTCTAAACCATAATCATCATGGTTTTATTGCCATTCCCATATATTTTTGCAAATTTAGCCATTCTCTACATTTCCGGCTACCAAATTTAAGTCTTTCATTGTGGCTGACAGTTTTATGTAGAGATGTCAGACATGGCACACTTATAGTTTAAGAGCTCACAATTTGGCAAGAAAGATGAAACTTTCACCAATCACCAAATGATAAAATACAGATGATAAGTAACATATTAAATTCCTTAGGAATTTTTAAAAAGGGAAGTAAAATTTTCAGATTTCTGTGTAAGAACCTGTTGTTCACAAAGATTATATTTATTTGTTACAATAATAGCCTACAAGTTAAGCAGAATATGATCATATATCCTAAAATGAAAACTTTGTTTTCATTGGTCTGATTAACTAAGATTTATAACTATCTGTATAATAAAAGCTTTATTTTTTATAATGGAGCTTGATAGGCAAGGATTTATCTCTAAAAAATCATTTCAGGAAAATCATATTTAACAGATGATGGATATGATGTGAAATATCAAGAAAACATCTTTTAAATAAACTTTACTTGTTTTGGCAGAAAATAATCTGGCAAAGACCTTCCCTTAGAAAGTCATCCAATTCACTAACATGATTGAATTTCATGAGATAAATTGAGAAATCATCAAGTAATGTCAATAAATAAAAAAATAACTCATGGGACAGAGGGAAATAAATTAAATTTGTGTTATCCTGAATTATGCTCTTTGGTATATTCAGTCAGATAATGAAATAAAAAGGAGAGATATGATGTTTTAAACCAAATCATCTATTTAACTGAATATTCAATTCAATCACTAATCTTTGTATCTTTAATGAACAAATTTAATAATGAGATAGAGATTGAGATTTTACAGCAAAAAATAAAAATCTTGTTGTTTTTTTTTTTCACACAATGTTCTGTAACAGTGCTGGTTATTTCTAAAATATTGTGTCAAGTCTTTTGAAAGCCTGAAACCTCAGTGGAATTTCATTGACAGAAAAGACAAAAGTCGACAAGAAAATGACCACTTGTTTGCTGGGTGATGATCATCTGTCTTATCCTTGACACTTCCTTTGTCTGCAGCATATCCTTTCATCCACCTTGGCAAAAGAAACAAAATTGATTGCAGGAAATGTTATTTTATATCACTGATGAAGCATATATATCCATTTGAGCACTATATTTAGGTAAGTGAATTAAAATATTACTGAAGGAAGCAAAAAGTATTACTCATACAAACTTGAATTTATTGTTCATACATGTTCTAGTCAGGGTTCTCTCGGGAAACAGAAACAACACGAGATCTCTGTTAAAAATATAAGATTTTATAAGAGTCTCTCATGTGACCATGGGGATACACAAGTCCAGGTTCCGCTGGCAGGCTGCAAGCCAGGGGCTCCGATGAAAGACTGATGAAGGGTCCTCGATGAGTTCCTGGGAGAAGTTCGCTGTCAAACGACGAGCTGGGAAATTCTCTCCGAATGTTGAAATCAGTTCCCTTTTATAAGCAGTCAACTGAATGGATAACAGCGTCATCCATT
>PVKH010015687.1:0-15997 GCA_004027955.1 Chaetophractus vellerosus
CTTTGGAAAAACTTAAAATGACACTGGTCTGGTTTTCCTTCTCCTTACACATTTCTTGTACTTCCTCTTGTAGTCATATAATTACTTTTCCAAACAAAACCTTGCTAGCCTTCTTCTTACTCTTCCCCAGGATTCTTTAACCTTCTTAAGCATGAAGCAGCCATCAGCCCATGTAGTCACCATTTGCAGAAAAATTATGCTGGAGTTTATCATTGGTCATCTCTGAAGGCAAAACTCTCACTAGTCCTGAGATGGGGCCCCCATCCTTTCGATTTATTAGATAAGAAGGACTCAGCATGAATATCTCCAAAGAAATCCTCCACACAATGTTTTGCCTCCATTCCACATTCTTTTTATAGCCTTGATCTGACTGAGGAGTCCAAAAGTCTTAAATCTATCAGGACATTTCCACCATAAATTCTGAATTATGTTCTGGTCTATACTTTGCTATGAAATATCTATTGTATCTTAGTGCTCATGTAAAGGTTTCTAATTTACCTTTTATTATATCTATAAGCATGCTTTCCTGATTCTCTCATTTCAGTTGATGTGGTAATTTCAATGACTTCATTCCTGTTTGCTCTTTGTAAACTCCAACAGCTTGAATATGTTGTGCTATTTGTTAGAGTCTGTCTTCTCTGCACTCAATAATTTCTTCTCAATTGAGTTATTCTCATTAAGACATAAACTGTTCATGTGCTGATCATCTTACAAAATTATCCCCTTGTCCTCAAATATGATTTCAGAAACTTCCTTAATTTTTTTCTTACATTCCAACAACTACTTGAAGATAGTCACTGTCACTGTTTCCTACCTAATTACACAGGTAGCTTTTATCTGGCTTCTGAACACACCACTCTACCAACGCTGTTTTGTAGGCGACTGTCAGTGGCCTCCATGTCCTTAAATCCAGAGACAACTCCTCAAGATCATTCAACACTGCATTATTCCATCCTTTCAGACACACATTTCCCCCTTAAATGCTTATAATACTGTATAAGATCTGGTTTTCTCCCACTTCACATCTTGCTACTTCTCAGCTTACTTTTTTTGTTTCCTCAAAAACTGGATCTACATAAGTGATTCTAAAACTTGGCTGCATTTTGGTATAATGTGGAAAGTATAAAACATTTTAAAACTGGAAGGTCGAGGCCCATCTTGGGAGATTCTGATTTAATTGTTCTGAGTTTAGATCAGAACAATGGGATTTTTAAAATCTACCACCATTTCTAATCTGCAGTCCTGGCCAAAGCCATCATTCCAAGTCATTTTCTCTTTACCTGTACTTTCCCCATGCAATGTCATACAAACCCTTGACTTTATTTGCTATCTTTATGCTGAGCCTTCTTCAAATTTCAACTCCAAATTATGTATCTCTATTTTTTCATTAAAAAAATTATTGAAGTATATCATTCATACATGAACTTACACATAAAATAGGTGTATAGTAAAAGTTAAGAACTTACTATACAAACATGCATAAAATCATACAGGGCTCCCATAAATCACCCTACCAGCAACACCTAGCATTGTTGTGAAACATTTGTTACAAATAATGAGAGAGTGGAAGACTAAGTATCATTAAGATGTCTATCTTACCCAAATTGAGCTACAGATTCACCACAATCCCAATAAAACTTTCAACAGCTTTTTTGAAGATTTGGAAAAGCTAATTATTAAATTTATTTAAAAAGGAAATGTCAAATAGCCAAAAATATCTTTAAAAAGAATGAGGTTGGAAGACTCTCACTTCCTGACTTTAAAGTATAATATTTTTTAAACTTTTTAAAATTTAAGTTTATCATTCATACATGATTTTAAGCTTCATACTTGACAATCCATTATCTTATTCCACAATTTCATCTTGATATCATAAAGGCATCTAAGTCTTGACATGTTCCAAACTGAGCTCAGAGACTTACCCTGACCACAGAACAAGACCTCTTCTAATATATACTGTCTCAGCAAGTAGTATTGCAAGGTCTCTAGTTACATAAACTAAAATCTGTTTCCCCATTAGCAAATGCATGACTAAATATTACTGACTTCTTACTTCTTGTTTAGAGGTAACAGACAATTAATAATAACAATAGAAATAACTTGTATAGTGCTTTCTATTTTCTAGACTCTTTTCTTAGCACTTTCCCATTACTAACTCATCTTTTCCCACAATTAACAAATTAAGACTATGAGATACAGGAGTTTGGTGCCCTGCCAGTGGGCCCTACTTGGGAATTTGTGCTTCCCAGTGTGATTGAGTTGGACTCTGTTGTTTCCTGCACATGGCTATTCTGCCACTTCTATTTGAACCTATAGTTAGTACTAGAGTTGATAGGTGTATGTTCAAGACACATAAATCTTTGGGCTGTCTATGTGCCAGCTGGGCCCTGAATCCCAATAGAGTTGCAACACCTACTCTTCAATTCACTGGACTCACCCAGGACAAGTAACAAGGAGATGATGATGGACAACGACCATCCCAAGGAACAGAGAGAGTCTACAACTGCAAGCAAGATAGTCCTACCCATCTGCCCCATGGGATCTAAGCCCCCCCTCAATTAGAGGTGTGTATCACCATCCCAGAATCCTTAGGATTGAAGAATGAATGATGGGCTAGAGTAGACTTACTGGTATTCTACTATAGACTTATTGTGATTCTAGGAATGGAAGAACTTTTATCATTGATGTGGAAGCAGTGGCCACTGGAGATTCTGAGGGGAGGGAGAGAGAAAAACAGGTGTAAATGAGCGCATTTTGGAACTTGTGAATTGTCCTTAATGACATTGCAATGACAGATACAGGCTATTATATATCTTGTCATAACTTACAAAATTGTACAGGAGAGAGTGTAAACTAAAATGTAAACTATAATCCACACTTAGTGACATCCTCCAAAATGTGTTCATCAATTGTAACAAATGTATCACACTAATGAAGGATGTTGTTAATGTGGGAAAATGTGGGAGGGGTAAGGAGCATGGCATATGAGAATCTTCTATATTTTTATATATTATTTATGTAATCTAATTATCTTTAAAATTAAAAATAAAAAGTTTACTTAAAAAAGAGGTAGATCCTAATATTATAATTCCTAGTCAGTGATATGCCAATAAATGTTTAAAACAAGATTGAAGGGGGAGGTGAGGAGTAACAGTGGAAGTCCTGATTTTTACTATTTACTGGTGTTCATAGTGTAAGAAATCCCACCATGTCTAAGTTTAAGCTAGGAACGTGACATCACCGAATACAGAGTTGGGAAGAGGTGTGCATAATTGGGTCTCACAATCCAGTAGAGCTAGTTTCAGCACACCACTCCTCAAGTGTATAAACGAGGAAATTGATGTGCGGACATCTAGCTACATTAGGCAGTGAGATGAACCAATCAAGAGACATCTCTGCTCTAAAATGCGGTAAGACATTTGGCATGACCACTTCACTTCACTTGGTTTTACTGCTTGAAAGTCAATCAGTTAGAGATGAAATTGGGTTACAAATAAGCTTTTTTGAAAACGCAATTAATTCAAATGTTATCTTTATATCAGCTACACTGATGACTACAAATTGCAATTAAGTGGAATTGAGTGGATTAAGACAAGGAGCGTCTTTCCCATCAGTGCTTGGAGAGCAGAGTAAATGACGAAATAGAGCAAAGAGCATTAGGAAACGTGAGTGAGGGTTGGTGTTCTAAATATAAAATGGGGGTTCTACGTATTCATTGTCTTCTGTTTCTACACCGAAAAAAGGAGGGCAAAATTTTATTTATATTTCTGTTCTTCAAAATCTCCCTTCCTTGTTACATAGCTTCCAGCACTCAAGACCAATTGTGATGTTTAGTAATATAGTTTAAATAATTTCCAGATTCAAAAAAAAAATATTTGTATTTCCTTAGAAAACGTGTTGCTCTTTATAACATTATTTTTCGCTGTATTGGAAATCCCAGCAAAGCCATTTAGAAACCCATTTGTTTAATTATTGCCAAGATAAAAATAGTTTTGATGATCAAAAATATATATTCTCAAGTATATGTGATTTATATAACCACTACCCCAAT
This sequence comes from Chaetophractus vellerosus, assembly GCA_004027955.1. Classification (NCBI taxonomy): domain Eukaryota; kingdom Metazoa; phylum Chordata; class Mammalia; order Cingulata; family Chlamyphoridae; genus Chaetophractus; species Chaetophractus vellerosus. The sequence continues at coordinate 4,052 of PVKH010015687.1, forward strand.
TACTTAATAATAAATATGATGGAAACCTTGGCAAGAGTTCAGAACACCTCAAGTGCATCAGTAACTTTCCATTTTCATCTATTTTATGGACTATATCTAAAATTCCTTTAAGACTACCATTAAATATGTAAAACTTTCTTTTAGTTGTCTTTGCCCATATAATTTTTGATCCATTTAACAAAGGATCATAGATTGATCATTTTAAATGTCAGTACCCAATAACTTCACAAGAATATGTCACAAGTAATGCTAGAAGCTATCTTATAAATTTCAAGTAAACACCTCATAAGTATATAACAAATAGCTTACAAACTAAGTCTCCAAAAAGGTTTAAAATTAAAGTTCAGTTAGGAATATTTATTGACACCAATATTTGATTTCCCAAAGATTTTCTCTTGAAACATTGTAGGGATAGTCTGGAAAATATAGAATTTGGTAATGATCTGTTTCCAAATAATACTTTGGTTTCTTTTACCACCACTGATGTTTTCATTAACATTCAATTAATTGATCTACAAATTTGGTTTATGGATATTTATGATGATTTCATATGCCATGCACGTACCTACTCGTTTACATTTTCCACCATTGCTTGTGTTTTATTATTTGAATATTCCCTACGTTTTTCTTGTTTTGTTGCTTATACCTAAAGTCTTACTCTTGCCAATTTTATTTCTCATGTCTGTATGGACAGATTCTGTCACTCATTCTTTCAGGAGCAGCCTATATTTTCTCTTGTTTTGCATTTCTATTTTTTTTCACAATTCTATGCATAACTCTTTAAATAATGCATAGTGGTTTACAATGGTCTGAATATGCTGTTATACATTTCCTCAGCCAACTGGTTAACTATTTTTCCTGGCCTCAGAAATGTAAACATTATTTCTTTAAAAACCCTTTCAGATCTGCTATATAATGATTTGGGTTTACTTCTTACATATTGATACATCATTTTTGGCTTATATCTATCATTGCTTTTACTCCAAGTAGTATAAAAGTCAACTAAGTTAAATCTTCTCATAAAACACTGAGCTGCTGGAGGGAAAAAATAAAATTTTTTTATCCCTTTTATGGAGTTAAAAAATGATGTTGTCTTTTATTGCGATAACACGTCAAAACAACTTAAAATCAATGAAACATTATTCATTGAATGATATACTTTATTATGCCTGATATTTTGTTAATAAAATAGATTTTTTATGTAACAACGCTTTTGTCTTTCTGTGTCTTTTAGCATTGAATGTATTCTGGTTACCTTTCACAAACAAATACTTTAGAAGTCCAATTTCTTTGCCTATAGAATTTCAAGGACAAATAATATGGTAAACATAAAATAAAGAAAAGTAAACGATATGAAATAAATGGTAGATTTAGAATGCATTCACATTTATGATGTGTCCAAAATCTATGGATTACAGTTTTTAGGTGATTATATTTAAGTTTCTCCTCTTGTCTTTGTTCATTCCCCTTCCAAGATTTTCTTCTTATACCTCTAATTTAAATAAAAGTATGTCTTATTTAGAACCTGATAAACAATATCTATGCCCTAGGTCTTATTTATCACTTCTATGTTGATTTCTAAGAGAAATGCTTCTTTCACTTTAACTTGCCTTTTCATAGTCCCTATATTGTCAAACATCTCCTGCTCATCTCCACACAAATTCAGCATATCAAATGAAAAACCCATCTTCCTACTGAAATTATCTCTTCATGTGCTCTTTATATACATGACTTATCCTCTGTGTTCAATAGATCACATAGCCCTTTCCATTCTGCTACTGAAACACCTCTCAATTCTGTCTCTGCTTACCTAATCCAAAATAGTGTCCTAGCCCTGCTCCCCATCACCTCTCCACTTCACTCTTTACCACACTAGCAAATCTATTTTTCTAAAATATAAATATATTATACTACCTCTCTATTCAAAAGGTACACGTACACATAAGTGCATGCTTACCTTTCAAAATTCTGTCACCCGGTAACTAACTTATTTCTCCAGCCTAGTGTTCAATTATAGGGCAATAAGCAGATGATGGGGGAGAAAGTCACTTGTAAATGTTATGCTTGGCAGGCATCCAAGACGTTGCTAATGCTCTTCCCTCACCTTGGAATATCCTCCTCTCCTTTTCCATCTGCTAAATTCCTATTGCACTTTTATTTAAATTCCTCCTCAAAGGCTACTTTCTTCCTGAAACTTTTTCCTAACTATCCCAGATGGATCTAACTACTGTTTCCAATTTATCTTCAATATTTATTTTGATCATCTTCTTATTTGTAGAATAATGTTTTATTTCTTATATATTTGGATATGTACATATTTGGCTTGTTGAGTGGATGAGTTAGGAAGTCATACTCAATTTTCTCTCTCCAGACTTAAGAACAATTATATGCAAGTGCATATTTTATATGACTATATAAAAGTTGTGGGAATTTTTCTAAACTAAAGCTTTCTAAGAAAACCAGGATAACGATATGAACAATCAGAGTATATATTCTTAACTCTTAGTATATTCTTCAAATTTAAAAAGTCGTTATTATGCACATACATCATAAATACCTTATTTTAGAATCATTTAGGATAAAATTAGTGGATAGCAGAATAGATAAGTTGAAGAATAAGTAAAGTTAGGCTGTAAAAATAGTCTACAGCCTGGGTATTTCTTTGACAGAAATATAAGAGTAAGATTTCTGAAATAAAAAGATTTGTTCTTTTACTTATCCATCAAAGAGAGTTCCAAGGTAAACTTTTGGTGAGTATCAAACAAATAGAGAATTTATTGATTAGTTTAATGTGGCAATTGTGTTTTAACCACAGAAAACTAAAATGAAAGCCAGAGCATTGTAATTTAAATCAATGCAGTGATTTCAATGGAATTAGAAATTTTAAAATCAATTTCTCCATGTGCATAAAAGGCATGCAACCTATCCTAAGTTCATTTTTACCAGTTCATAGTTTAATCTGAATAATTTTACAGAGTAAATAGATCCAAGAAAGTAAAGAACTTTTTTAAGATCTCAGAGTTACACACCTGTAACCACAAATTCTAATGACAAAAGTATGAAACTTATGCTAATTCATCTTTGCATTACAAATAAGTCTTTTTAATCTTTCTATTGGCTAGAGATTGGCCACTTGTAGTTGGAAATATATGTATGCATACTAGATTAGCCATACACTCACTCACACACACACATAATTATTTTTGTGTCTATCCATCTGTATATGTATTACACTAAATATGAGCTCATATTGCTGTTTCTAACTCTAAAGCAGTACCACATGGTTCATTCTGGCCTTCTTCCCTAACTATCTCTAACTTTGTTCCCCAACAGTAAAAAAAATCACCATCCACTATCCATTTAATTATTTGTTCAACTCCAGTTTGCATGTGAAGCAATTTTAGTATTGTTAATCTATGCTCAGTACGAAAACCAGCTAGTGGAGTTTATATACAGTTCATTTTGTCTTTAGTCTTCAGTTTTTAGTCAAAACGCCATTTCCAAAGTTACTTAAGTTAGTTCCTTTTTTATAATTACTTTTTTTTATTTTTAAAGAAGCTTTAGATTATAAAAATGTTACATAAAAAGTATAAGGGATACCCTAAGATTTTTTTTTTTAATTCTGGAGATAAGACCAGCTATGAATGTAGGTATGAGCTATTTCTCATGTTATTTCTTTAACTCATGTTTGAATCCACATTAATTGGGAATACTAATAAAACACAGAAACGAAAGATACAAAGGGATAATGTGAGAGGGACATATGATGAACTCTAGCTGGAGAAGTGTAAAGAAGATATGAAGATATGGGGAGGAAAGGGGAGAGAGAAAAATATGGGAGGGAGAAGGGGAAGAGGGAAAACAAAACATATAATCCAATCATATTATTTCATTTAATTCATTATTACTAAGATGGTCATATTGTTTATCACCCAATCAAAGAACATTTTAGAGGAGCAGGAAGCACAACTAGCGCTTAATTTAGGTCCACAAATTTCAACTGGAACTGTCTCAGGCAATTCAAAACCATACAGTCACCCTTTTTATTTTCTTAATTTGATGATGATACATGAAGTGTTGAGAGTTTACTGAGTAAATTATAGAGCTGATCTGTCAATAAGAAACTTTCCCAAACCCTAGGCTCTTTCTACTCCACAGATCATCTTACAAACATAAGAATACAGTGACATTAATTAAAACATTGTTCCACTTTGATTAGTGGAGCAGCTGACTGGAAGTCCCAAATGCACATCACAGGTCCTATAACTACCTACTGACCCAATTCTGTTGAAGGAAGCATTAGTATATATGTTTACACACATGGACATCTGAAAACAAAAGATAAAATGTGTTATCCAGTTACATTCTGCTGCATCACAATCACAACCACAAAGACCCTGGCTCCATCTTTTACTATTTGCTGAGTCTTAGACAAATCTTTTTTTTTCACTCAGTGCTCTCTTTTAAAGTATGTATATCTTAACAGAGTCTATTAATAAGGATTAAACAAGTTAATATTCAATATGTTTTCATTAATAATGATTTTGCAGAGTATGTGTTTACTTAATATCAGTGTTGCTATCATCATCATCATCACCACTCATCATCATTAACATCATATTCATTAAAGAGAAGTGGCCATTGTACAAGCCTGGAAAATCTTGGAACAGGCAAATAGCTATTGCAGTTTAAAAATAAACAGCAACAACAATGACAAACAAGCAGTTTGAGTACAGCACTTGTGAACTTGAGCATTTTAAAAATAAAGACTATATATGGATTGCAGCCAGAGGTCTAGAGGTTTTCATGTTACCTAAGTGTCCTAAGATCTGTTTCTGGAATATACCTTGCTCTGATTGACAGGAAAATGTGACAAGACACATTTTTCTCCAGTCATTGCAGTAAGGATGGGAAGGAAGGAATTGGGAAATTTTCTCATTTAGGTTTTCTGATGTGTGATTTTATTTTAATATAATAAATTTCATCTTTAGAGAAGTTTTAGATTACAGAAAAGTTACCTCAAAAGTATAGGGGATTCCCATAAACCCCACTTCCTGCCCCTCTCACATTTTCTCCTATTAATAACATCTTAATTTAGTGTGGTACATTTGTTACAATTAGGGAACAAATATTAAAGCGTTGCTAGCAAAACAGTTGGACAAATATTAAAGCATTGCTAGAAAAACAGTTCCTTCCATCTGCCCCATAAGATTATTCTATCATAGGTAAGTCTTCACATTTGGATTGTTGATTATATAATGTCAGCACATTCAAGTCACCTCTCCTAGACGTTAATTTAAAAATATGTCTTTCTTATATTAGATGGAAAGAGCATAGACTTAACTTTCCAATATTTATTGGTTCCAGGGTCTTTAAATATTTATTTTATTTTTCATAATACTGGTAAGTTTGGCGACAATATCTTTAACCTCACTTCAATCTTATAGTTTATTGAATATGAATCAGGAAGGTAATTTAAAATTAGAGTCAGAATCCTAAAGGACCCATGATGCTGTAGTTCATAAACTCAGTTCTAAGCATCCTTAATGGGGCCACAGAGTAACCTTGCAGCAATCTCTTGTTCTATGCTTCATGTGGAACAGGGCCAAATAAGACATGAAAAATGTTAAGCACCACTTTTAAAAGGCTCAAAAGTGCATGCTCTCATTTACAAAAGATAATGTGATGTTAATTGTGATGATAAAAACAAAGATAAATGATTTAAAAATTCTGTTCATTGCTTTTCATTTTCTTAACCCTGATTAAATATAGTTTGATGAAAGGCATTATCCCTCACCTGTTGCAAAATTCAAGTACAAAGCTTCTTTCTCACTGACCTTGCATCCTAATTGTATTCAGTTCAGGGTTAGGTACAAAGATCTGTACCTGACATCCATAAGCTATAAGGAAGACTTCTAAGTAAGAGATGCAACTGCCTATGAGTGTTTAATTGAGAAAAAATTCAAAATATTTAGTATACCAAAAATAGCTTTTAATATTCATTCTTCACCCCAATATATCTTTAGGAATAGAATTTTGCATTAAAAAAAACAATTCTCATGAGATGCAAAATAATTAACTCATTAACTCTATTTAATGAATAAAGAAAATGCCTCCTTAGAGAATCAACACATGCTGTTTCATCACCATAAACCAGTGGTTTTTAAATTGTGTCCTGTAAACCACTTACATAAGTATGTCCTGGAACACTTATTCAAACTTTAGATTTTTAGGTCCAAAGTCATTATATCAATTGAAATAGAAAATTCTAAAGGACTCCTAAGGGTAATGCAATTTGAGGACCACTGTGAGAACTACTGGTCAATAAGACCCACATTATCATTTTCATGATTTATTTTCAGGAAATAGTTATTTCTTATTAAGTTTTATTGAATTAGACAGAAGACCCATTTGGGAATTGAACTATAAGTGTTTATTCCATTTAGCTAAGAGCCAATTTTATAATGTGTCTTGGCTTATTTTTCAAGAACAGAAATGTGATGACTCTATTTCTATCACTCAAGCCAACGGTTTTTATGAGACCATGTAGTGGCTGAATATAAGCTTTCTGTATAGCCTCTTAGAATTTACAGTTTCAGTTTCTGTACTATTTAGATATTTTCCCCCAAGTGAGAAGAATAAAAATATGTATTTTGACATTAAAGGTCTATTTATTTCTATTTGTTTTATTAATACTTGAGGGGTTATTGAACTACAAGGTCATATATAAAACCTACATAACGGGGTATAAAATATAAATAACACTGAGGTGGTTTGGAACTGTACGTCTCCCAGAAAATCATGTTCTTAAAGTTAATAAATCACTGTGAGTGTAAATTTATTGGAAGCACGTTTTCATGAGGGTGGGTCATAATCTTCTTACTAGAGTCCTTTATAAACCATATGAATACAGAGAGAGAGAGCCACAGAAGCAAAAGGCTGAAATCAATGAACCCTGGAAAAGAAGGGAAAGAACAGTAGACACCACCATGCACCCTGTCATTGGACAGAGGAGTCCATAATTGCCAACAGCTTGTCTTCAGGAAGAAAGCATCATCTTGATGAAGCCTTAATTTGGACATTTTCATGGGCTCAAAACTCTTAGGCTTGTAACATAATAAATCCCTATTATTTAAAGTTAACCTACTTCATGATATCTACTTTCAGCAGCCTAGCAAACTAAAACAGATTTTGGTACAGCTACTGCAAATACCAAAAATATGGAAACGGCTTTTTTAATTGTGTAATGAGTAGAGCCTGGATGAATTGTAAGATCCTTGATAGGAGAGGCTTAGATTGCTTTGAAAAGACTGCTGATAGAAATATTGACACTAAAGGTACTTCCAATGAGGCCTGAGGAAGGAATGATGAATGTGTCACTGTAAACTGGAAGAAAAGCAACCCTTGTTTACAGTGGCTGAGAAGTTGGCAAAATTGAGTCTTGATGTTGAATGGAAGGCAGAATTTGAAAGTTATGATCTTGAGGCTAAGGAGGTTTCTAAACGAAGTATGGAAGTGCTGCCTGGTTTCTCCTTGCAGATTATAGTAAAATGTAAGAGGAAATGGGTAAACTGAGATGTGAAATCCTGGACACAAAGAAACCTGAAATTGATGTATTAGAAAAGTCTGAGCTTCTGGAAAATGAGCCCCCTGAAAATAGTGTTTCATGTGAGGGTTTAACTAAACATGGAACCAAGCAGCCATTTCAGTGTAAGTCAGGATTGGAAATGCATTTCTTCAGGAAGGATTTGTGAAAAGTTCTTTTGTCTGATATTTTGGACCCCTGTGTACTACATGCAAAACCAACAAGATTTTTGTGTGTGTGTGAGATATGTATGTACACAACCACTGGCAACCTGGGTTAAAAGGAACATCAAAGGGATAGATTGAAGGAAAGATGACTTCATTGGCAGAACCAAGGTAGGTGGGGTCTGGACCAAAGACATCTTCTTGGACCAACGGAATGGACCCATCAATGTGTGTGGTAGTGGGGGGTGTACCCTGGAACTTAAGGAGGGCAGGCTTCCTCTTCTCCATTGTTCAGGAAGAGTTTTAACAGCCCAGTTTTCTCAGATGACTGAGGGATTGTGGAGAGTCTGGCTCTACCGTGATGCTTGATGAGAGTGGAGGTGAGAGTCTGGCTGTCATCCTAATGCTTGAAGATGTTGGAGATCAATCTTATATCAGATCTATGGTTTCTGAAGATTTTTTCCTTTTGAGTTGGCTGTCTTTTTACCTTCTTAACAAAATAATTTGAAATAAAAAGGTGTTTAATTTTTAGCCAGTCCGATTTATCTTTTTTTTTCATTTGTTGCATGTGCTTTTGTGTGTAAGACCCAAGAAACCACCACCAACCTCAAGATCTTGAAGACCTTTCCCTACATTTTCTTCTAGATATTTTATGGTTCTAGTTTATTTTATATTTAGCCCTGATCCCTTTTTCCAAGCACCATTTGTTGATTAGGCCGTTCTGACCTAGTTGAGTGTGCTTGACAGCCTTGCCAAAAATCAATTGACCATAGATATGAAAGTCTATTTTAGAATTTTTGATTTAATTCTATTGGTCAATATGTCTATCATTATGCCAGTACCATGTTTTTGTTTATTTTTTTTTAGCACTGTGGCTAGGTAATATGCATTCAAGTGTGGAAGTGAGTGTCCTCCAACTTTTTTCTTCGTTTTAAAGATATTTTTGGCTATTTGGGGGAATTTATCCTTCCAGATAAATGTGGCAATTAGATTTTTCAATTATATGAAGAAGGATATTAGAAATTTTATCAGGATTGCATTATATCTGTAGACTAGTTTGGGTAGACTTGACATCTTAATGATATTAGTCTTCTAACCCATGAACACAGAATATCTTTCCATTTATTTAGGTCATCTTTGGTTTCTTTTAGCAAAGTTTTATAGTTTTCTGAATGCAGGTCCTTAATGTCCTTGGTTAAAGTTATTCCTAAATATTTGACTCTTTTAGTCACCACTGTAAATTGGATTTCTTGTCTGAATACTTACTTCCTCAGATTGCTCATTAGTAGTGTATAGAAACACTATTGATTTTTATGTATTAATATTGTACCCCACCACTTTGCTGAAATCATCTATATGTTCTAATAGATTTCTTGTAGAATTTTGGGGATTTTCTAAATGTCAGATCCTAACATTAGTGAATAACAAAAGTTTTACTTCTTCATTTCCTTTTTGGGTACTTTTATTTACTTTTCTTGCCTAATTGCTCTAACTAAAACTTCTAGCACCACATTGAAGAACAGTGGAGAGAGTGAGCATCCTTGTCTTATTCCTGATCTCAGTGAGAAAGCTTTCAGTCTTTCCTCAATGAATACAAAGTTAGCTGTGGGATTTTTCATGTATGTACATTATCATTTTGAGATGGTTTCCTTCTATTCCTATCTTTCAGAGTGTATTTATCAAGAAAGGGTTTTGCCAAATGCCTTTTCTGCATCTGTTGAAATAATCATGGGATTTTTCTTCTTTAATGTGTTAATGGAGCATATTATAACGATTGATTTTCTTATATTAAATCATGCTATTATACCTGGTATAAAGCCCACTTGATCGTGATGAATAATTTTTTAACATTTTTGGATTCAATTAGCAAGCATTTTGTTAAAGATTTTTGCATCTATATTCATTAATGAAATTGGTCTGTAATTTTCTTTTTTCATATCTTTATTTTTACTTGATATTAAGATGATGTTAGCTTCACAGAATGAGTTTGATAGTGCTCCATCCTGTTCAAATTTTTTGGAAACGTTTGAGCAAGATTGGTATTAGATCTTCTTTAAATGAGTTGTAGAATTCATCTGTGAAGGCATCTGGTCCTTGGCTTTTCATTTTGAGGAGGTTTTTAATGACTTTTGATTTCTTTACTTGTGATTGGTTTGTTGAGGTCTTCCATTTCTTCTAGGGTGAGTGTGGTTTGTTCATATGTTTCCAGAAATTTGTCCATGTAATATAAAGGGATCAAACAACTTAATGACAAAATGACAGCAACCTAATTAAAAAATGGGCAAAATAATAGAATAGACTTTTTCCAAAGTGGGAATACAAAGGCCAAAAGACACATGAAAATCTATGTAACATCACTAGCTTTGAAGGAAGTGCAGATAAAAACAACAATGAAATAGCATCTCACACCATATGGAATGGCCATTATTAAAACAAAAAAAGAACAGAAATTTACAAATGCTGGAGAGGATGTGGGGAAATATGAGCCCTCCACTTTTGGTGGGAGTATAAAATGGTGCAACCTCTGTGGAAGATGATTTGGTTGTTCCTCAGGAAAATAATTATAGAACTGCCATATGATCTGGCAGTCCCACTACTAGAAATATATTGAGAAGAAGTGAAAGCAAGGATCCAAATAGATATTTCCACACGAACGTTCATAGTGGCATTATTCACAATTGCTAAAAGATGGAAATAACCTTAGTGTCCGTCGAATCATTAATGGATAAAAAAGATGTGGTATATTCATATGATGGAATATTAGTCAGCTGTAAAAAAAAATCAATTGGGAAAACACATGACAACATGCAGGAATCTTGACAATACTATGTAGAGAGAAATAAGCCAGGCACAAAACTATGAATGTTGTATTGTCTCACTGATATAAACTAAATACAATGAGTAGACTTATGGAGTTGGACTATAAAGTGCAAGTCGGTGGGAGATGGAATGTTGGATGAGAATGCCGGATGTATGTAGAATGTTTAATAAGGTCAAATGTAAATATGTGGTAGTGGTTGGACTTGGTGGCAACATTATAACGAATGTAACAAATGATGTTGATTTATGGATGTGATTGAGGCTGAAATGAGTAGTCTAGGGAAATTGATGATAGTTGGAGGACAGCTGGAGGATAATATAGGGAGTATATAACAATGATTTTGGCAGTAGATGAGGATTGTAGCTAATAATATAAATACAGGAATGTTTTCTTACAGGGTGTTAAGAATGTAGTGATACATGAAAAAATATAACTAATGTAATTTATAGTTGCCAACAACATTGTAATGTTTTTGCAGCAAAAGCAAATTTGGTACTATATTAATACTAAAGTTCAAAGAAAAAGAATATGGGGTCTAGTTTTGTGAGATATGAACATGATTAAGCATTTTTCCCTTCTTCATTTTTTTTAATTAATGAGGAGACCTTGACTATGTCCTTTAATCTGTGTTCATCTGTGTATCTTTCTACACTAGAGGAACAGTGAGACAATGGGCTTGTCTCTTACCAGGCCTCCTCTTTCAGTCTCGGCAGCTCTTCTTTCTTCCTGAGTTTAGCTGTAAGCTATCAGGCATATGGCTCATTTCTTCCTGAAACTCAGCTCTTTAAACCTCTCAAGGGCCCGGCTAGATAGCTCAGTGGATAAAGAGCTCGCTGGGAAACCACATGGGAGGCCCTGGGTTCGGTTCCCGGGGACCTCTCCTAGCGGGCAGACCGCCTTGAGAATGGCAAGCCGCCATGGGCGGGCCGGAGCTGCCGTCGGCAGGGCAAAAAGCTGCCACGGACAGGCAAAAGCCGCCACAGGCAGGGCAGGTCGCCTGCAAATCGAGCACAGCCAGCCACCCGCGAACTGAAAAAGCCGGCCGTGATGGAAGCAGAAGCCGCCCACAAGCGGGGAAAGCCGCGCCTGCGCAGTGACCAAGTCTCGGCGTGTCGCCGCAACGGGGGGGAAGGGGAGATATGTAATAAAATAAATAAATCTTTAAAAAAAAAAAAAAAGAAACTATGGAGGATAGAAGGAAATGACACAATATGAAAGGAAAGAATTGTCATCCCTGAATTCCATATCCAGCAATATTGTCTTTCAGGAATAAAGAGAAATCAATGCATTCTCAAATAAAGAAACACCAAGAGTCTATGTCACTAGAAGACCCACTGTGAGAGAAAAGATAAATTAAGTTCTCTAAATAGAAAATG
>PVKH010015688.1:5123-16101 GCA_004027955.1 Chaetophractus vellerosus
GGCTCTGCTTTTGTGTAAAATGGCCTATCAAAAGACACTGGGATAAAATGTGGGAACCAAGGGAGCTAAGGCTCTTGTAACAAAAAGGACTAAGGGGGGGGGGGGACGGGGACGAGTTTAATAGCTAAGCAACACAAGTTACAGATAGACATTTGCTGATCATTAGCTCTTTTTATTCTATCATTTAACAAGCTCGATTTTACGGCACCTCCCCTCAGAAAATGTATGCAACTAAGGCTGAACTTCCACAAACAACAGATCCAGGACCCTCACTGGCTTCATTAATAGAAAGCACATACCTTTAGAGGTGAAATATACTTGCTAATCCTGAGGTGGCAGAGATTTTGCGAGTAAAAGCTGCTCTGCTTCCCTTCCTCCCAGCTGCCCTGTTACCTAAATTGCTTAAGAATCTCTGCCAAGGCCTGCCAAAATGTCACACCTATTCAGAGGCATCTTCCCCCAATCTAAGGGTGTCCTCCCACTCCCCTTATTTCAGTCTTCTCTTCACAGGACCCAAGGCAATCTGATATTGGTTAGCTAGCCTCCTTTTTCACCGTCAGCTTCTCTAGAATGTGCTCCCCACTGGAGCAGAAACCACATGCCTCTTGCCCAACGTCTGAAACAGTGCCTGGCACAGAGAAGGCGCTCAATAAATACTTGTTAAATAAAAAGAATTAATGCATTGTAACAACATAGGGAGACGATAGCTATATATCCCCGTGAAACTGAGGAAAAGAGGCTATGTAACCCGGGCAGGGCTGCACAGACAGTCAACGGTGGAGCAACCCACAGGACGAGGCCCACGCCATACCCTGGCTTTGGCCATGGACCTGGGGCAGTCACTCCACATTTTGATGCGGTAGCTATGCCTGCATGTGGAACCCTGCAGGGCTGTTATAAAGACTACCATGCAGACAACACAGACGCTAAGAGATGGTCAGGAAGTGGGCACCTGCTGAAGCAGCCTGCAGGAGAGGGGCTGGGATTCCTGGGTGCTGATACTCTGCTGGTCTTCCTGGTTTGACTGCAGCAACAGCCTCAAGCCTGCCTCCTTTCACGGAACACTCAGGTACACCAACCCAGGAATAATTCCAAAGGAGTAAAAATGAAACGGCCAATATATATCAGGCCAGCACACAAAATAGATTTGGAAAAGTCAAGTTGCCTATACTTATTAACTTGTACAATCTTAAGAAAGAACCTGTAATTTTGGGGGGTCACTCTTGAAGTTATGTGACTTCTATATAAAACCTCTGTACTTTGTGCATGATTTTTCTGTAAACCTACAACTTCTCTAGTAAAAAAATTTATGGCCCAAAAAAACCCCAAAAAACAAACCTCTAGAGATGTAGCAAAGGTATCTGGGAATTATTCATGATACTTAGAATGTAGATGTATTTATTATGATGCAAAGTGGACAGAGAAATTTTACTGCAATGCAACTGTGTCCTAATAAGTTGGTCCTTAGGAAGCAGACAACAGTATTGAAGGTACATGGACTTACAAAAGCTATTTTATTATAGTTGTCTATATAGGAGTTTTCAAATGGTCATATTTAACATATGTCTTCAAGAATTCCTGATATACAATCTGCTTGTATGTTGTTATTTTTCCCTGGCTCTGAGGGTTGTGGACCAGTACACAACACTGGTATGAGAGGTATTTTTGTATATTTAAGTATCCCTGAATAACTGGAGCTCAGTCCGAAAATGCCTGATAATAGCATGATAAAGGAAAAAAGGGAAGAAAAGGAAATAGGTTCAAAGATCCTGGCATAAATGAAAGCAGCTCGATCCGCACTCTCCATGTAATGACGATGATTACAACGAATATTACCAAGAATTTACCATACACTAGGCGCTCTTATAAACAATTACCCTCAGAAAACCCCTGTGAGGTATGCGACCATCATCACCCCATTCCACAGGCAGGAGACTGAGGCACAGGCAAGCGGTGTCCGTCCTCAGGACCCCAGTGCCCATCAGTGGCAGGAGGCCACTCCCCACAGCACTTGCTTCATTCTTTATTACCTTTTGCAAAGTTATGACACCTTTTATTTGGGAGACAAATGCTCTATGCTTTGAAATGATCAAATGTTCCCCTAAGGACATTTTGGGATTGTCTTCCCCCCAACATGGGCACAATTTTGTTCTAGAGTGCTCACAGGAAGGCCTTGTGGACTGTGTAACTGGGAGACAATTTCAGGATGCCTGGTCCACAAATTAAAAACAAAACACAACAAAATGGAGGTGCCTAAAACTTTGGATAGCACTAATTTAAACACATGGTTTGGCATGACAACATTTGGTAAAATAAAAATGATGGGAAGGCATATTAAAAAGAGCAATCAACAGTTCAGGTAATAGGAGAGAAAAGTTACTAAGCTCTCATTTTAAAGCAAGGTAGAAAGATACACAGTCAAGTCAGTACTGAAAATGTCAACATGCGCTCATGACTTTAAAGGCCCATGCTGTGTCACAGAAAAAGAGCTGAATACCTCTGGAGTCCCAACTGAAACTGAAGAGGATCAGTTTAGAGTCTGGAAGGTGTGTGTCAAGTGGACAGGGGACACCATCACTTGTTCTGTAAATAAAAGGAATCACAAGCCCTCAAGTTCAAAGACTTCTCAGGTACTAAAGACCTGTCGAATTCCCCATTTACAAGACTGTCTCTTCACCACACCTGTTCAACTTGCCTAGCAAGAAATGGTGCTCTCTCCTGGGGGCCTCTGTGCATTGGACACCAGCAATTCCAGCAACCGCCTTCCTTGCTGCCACCCAAGGGCCCAGTCAGAGGCGTTAGGAAGTGTGAATGAGTCACCGATGCCACATAGTCTTGAAGGTGACTGGACCATTTAGGTAATTCAGTGGGACTAACCTATTTAAAGGTTTCTTACCCCACCTTGACACCTGCTGTGCCATTAACTATAGAGGCTTCATGAAGTTGCAATGAGTTCTTTTCTAGGAGCCAGGAAGAGCCTGAATTTGCTCTTTAAAATTAACTGGCGGTAAGACCTGGACCCGGGTGGTAAACCTTTTCTAAAGGGCCAGATAGTAAGTAGATATTTTAGACCCTGCAGGGCACGTGGTCTGTGCAACACTCTGCCCTGCCCCAGCCGCGACGTAATCGAGCGGGTGGGTCTGTGTTCCAATAAAACTTATTTATGCGCAATGAAATACAAATTTCATATTATTTTCATGTCATAAAATACTATTCCTTTAACTTTTAATTTTCCCAACCATTAAATAGTGTAAAAACCATTCTTAGCAGGGGGAAGTAAAAAACAAACAAACAGGAGGAAAGCCAGATTTGGCCCTTGGGCCTTAGTTTGCAGACTTCTGACCTAGATCAACCGAGCAAACCTTTCTGGGCTATCTTATTTAGCCATAGCACGGGGATGAGAATGCTGGCCCTGGCTAATTCATACTACTGTGAAATCCAAACAAGGGGAGCATGAAAAGGCTGGGTAAAACATAAAGCACCACATTAAATGAGGTAATTACCATTTGTTTGTAGACATCCCTTTCATGTTTTCACAGCAATCCTTCCCAAAGCCACTTGAGACATTTATAGATGAAGACACGACAGATTAAGTAATTTACTCAAAATCACTCAAATTGGTGATCAAACGGGGCAGTGCAAAGGACAAGACTGGAGCTTGAGACCTTACTAGCAGCCCTGGACAAGTCTCCAAGCAGCCCTGGGCCAGCGTCCCGGCAGCCCCAGGCTAGCCTCCTGACAGCTCTGAACAAGTCTCCTGGTAGGCCCTGGCCAGCTCCCTGGCAGCCCTGGGCAAACCTCCCAAACCTGCGGTCCTCAGTTACCTCACCTGGAAAACAGCAAACACAACACTCCATGAGAGTCCGAGTGACTGCTGAGGGAATGAGGACGCATGTTGGTAAAGGACCTGCACACAGGAAGTTCTCCATGAATGGTAGAGGCTAATTTATTACCACCAAGGAGAAAATCTAGGAATGAAGTTCAGATCTTGACTTCAAATCCCATGATGAACATACGTTTTTCCAAACTTACATTCTGTTAAGACATTTCACTGCAATGTCTTTGCTCATCACACTCAAGTTTATCAATCTCTATCACAAAAATGACCATAGGCAAAATCGTCAGTAAAAGCATTCTTTCATGTAGTCATGAGAAAAATGCAGTAGCTCTCTTAATTTTAGCTTATAAATTTTTATTTCATTGACACAATTTTGCTGCAGACAATGCACGAAGCGGATGGGAAACAGACACTAAATGTGATTTAAAAATTTTTAGTATTTAATAAGTGCTGTCACCAACAGTTTGACTTTTCATTCTTTCCTTTCCACTACCCACCCCCAAATTACGAGTTACTATAAATATCAGTGGTGGGGAAGAGTGTCTGTGTCTCTCTCACTTACTGCTGCTTTCAAATATGACTAATTTTGCTGAATGACACTGTTTTGACAATTTTTGTACAATTCTCAAGTTTTACTAATGAAATGGAGAAAATTCACTAGACACATAAAAGTCCAATTTACTGAGATGTGATAAAGAAACTGATAGTTGCCCTTTCCATGTCAAGGTCCTCATAAATTTTTACATCATCGTTTTACACCGTTTTGAACTTGTTCTGTTGGATCAAAACCACATTTACCTTTCATTAAATACTGAGCTGTCTCTATATCAAGTGTATTTATTTCAATAAATAATTATTCCACATTAGTAACACAAATGTGAAAATAAATATTACCGTCCCCACTAATTTCATCTGTAGATCCAGGTGGCATGCAAAGAAAGGGGAGGGGGAGGGAACAAAGGGAAGGAAAAACAGGAAAGAGAAGAGGGAAGAGAGGGGGAAAACACACTATTAAAATACAAGTAAATCAAAGTGCAAGAAAAAAAAATCACCCCCCAAAGTCAAATTTCAAAGATAAAGGAAAGATTACAGTAGTAAGTATGCTCGCTTCAACTAGGGGCATGATGCCAAGTTTTAAGCTGTTGACATATCATACAACATTGCACAGCAGAATGTAGGGTTTCAATTGATTTTTATCACACCTAGCAAAATTCATGTGGTTGCTCTCACAATTAAATGTTAAAAATGGCTTCTAACTTCCTCACAGGGAATTTGTGCCTCCTCTGATAAGCATGAAAACAATGTGCATGACCACAACCAGGGAAATGAGCCCCCAGCGGGCCCACCCCAACCAGCCACTGGGCCTCTGCACTACATGGTGCCACAGGCCACCGCCCAGCACGCTAAGCTCTGAGGAGTGTAGTGCTTGGAGCCTAAGTCTCCATTTAATTTTGTACAGTGCTTAGAGAAATTACTGTTCCAATTATTGCAAATAATCTGTGCTTCCCTACAAAACTATCTGAGTGGAGTGGCTGTCTCCCTGAGTATCTGCCCCCAAAGCATGGAAAGCGGACAACTGGCACTCGCCGTGGCCATGCGCCTTCATTCACCTGGCTGCACACTGTGCCAGCAAGTACGCAATGCAGAAAACGTGGGACCTGCTGGGCCCTGTGGGTAAAATACGAAGACAGCACAAATGAAATCGGGAAGCTACATCTTGCCCTGTCATGCATGTAAAAACAAAGAAGCAAACAAAGCCGTCTATTCAAGAGAGCAGCCCAGAGATGGTCAGACATGAAACCTCGCCCCCAGTTATCATTTCTCAAGAATGGACAGCACATACACTGAGATTCAAAAGTTATTCTCAGAGCTCTGCTCGGGACAAGCCATGAACACCTGGTTAGAGTTGGTTTCTGGGGGCACTGTGGTTAGTAAGAGTCTGTGCAAATGAGTGCAGTACCCGCAGGTGGAGGTTCATGGGGACAGAAGACCAGAGGGAGGAAGCGCCTAGCTTTCTTAACTTTAGGCTGGCAGTGACTGACTCCTTCACAGAGAGGCGAGAGGAGAGAGAAAAATAGAAACAAATTATTTCAATACAGATTTCAAGGCGTAGCTATAAAAACAAATACAAAATTGAAATGCTTTTATTTGACTAACAGCAGATTTTATTTTTCACTATGATCATCTTGAACTTATAGAAACATTAATATCTTAAAATGTCATTTCGATTTTAGCAACAGCCAATTAACACTATACACACTTATAGCAAGACATGAGAATCTTCCAGCACTGTAGTCACCCAAATGTTTTTTTAATAACAAAACTTGAAAAAAAAAATACAAAAAAAAACCAAAGATGACCAACAAAGAATTCAACTCTTGTGAACACCTCTAACATTCAATCATAAAGAAAAAATTACAAAAAACTAGCAGATCCCAATTTGTGGAAGAACTTTACTAGCAATTTCCCCCAAATCACCAGTAAAGACACAAAATCACAGAATTAGGCGCACACCTTCATTAATTTAAATTACGTGAACATAAACAAGTGCTGCTGAGGACGTTTGAAGGCACAGCCCTGAGAGCAGCCGTTCTTTCCTCCACTCACTCACCCCTGCACCAAGACTCACTGGAGCATCAACCTGCCGGACGCCAAGGACACCAAGGACCCCAGGAGCCACGGTGTCGTGCGCACCGAGGAGCACCCGCGGCAACACGGTGACGGCAACGGTGGGCACACATGCGAAGTGAAGTCACCACAAAGGACCGCGAGTCCCCCAGGAAGCAGCAGGGGACACTCGTGGAAGACACAAGGGACATGCAGAACTGAACACAGGCCCCTGGGCACCGGCAGGAAAGGGGAGCACTTCAGGTGTGGACCCGGAGAACGATGGGCAGGACTGCGTGGCCCAGATGGCAGGAGCTCACTGATATTATCAACACAGTCAGAACAGAGATGAAAGGAACGGAAACGTACTATTTAGTAATGGTCTTCACATGATCCCGACATTTACAGAATATTGGTCTTCACCACGCGGACTGAGGGCATGGCAGGGGATGGCTCCACGCGCTATGGGATGGCGTTCTGGACTGGGGGTGGGGGCACAGCTATGCAAACATCACTGGGGTGAAATAAGAATGTGGGCCCAGTACTGGGTGAGCATTAAATGTCCTGGTTTTGACAATGATACTGCGATTGCCCACGATGTTGCCCTCGTTCTTAGGAAACATACACAGAACTATTTAGAAGTAAATGGACACCATGCCTGCAGCTTACTTTCAAGAAGTTCAAGA
This sequence comes from Chaetophractus vellerosus, assembly GCA_004027955.1. NCBI lineage: Eukaryota > Metazoa > Chordata > Mammalia > Cingulata > Chlamyphoridae > Chaetophractus > Chaetophractus vellerosus. The sequence continues at coordinate 12,255 of PVKH010015688.1, forward strand.
GAAAAACATGTATATAGGTAAGAGTGAAGAATAACACAAGTGGGGAAAAATCCAAACATGGTGAATTTGAAGTAAAGAATATATGAGAATTCTTGTGACCATTTTCTTAGCATGAAATTAGGAAAATAAAAAAAGAGAAGGACCATGGGCTCTCGAGCAAGACAGTCTGGATTCAAATATTGATTCTACCACTCACTCCTTGACCTTGGAAAAGTTACCCAGTTTCTCTCTTTCTCAGTTTATTTGTAAAATGGGGTATTACTAGAAGCTTCCTCGACCTCAGGGCTGCCAATGTCAGGCACCCCTCCATAAGTATTAGCAACTATCCCTATTTTCCTACTGTTTACTCTATTTCTAAATTGAGCCAAATATTCTTTATATTGATTTAAGAGCAAATTTTTTAAAAGTGTAAGTACACTTTTTCTTTCTTTTAAAGATTTACTTTTTTATTTTATTTTTTTGTTATATATCCCCCCCTTTCTGCTTGTTCTTGCTGTGTTCATTGTCTCCCCCGCCTGCGGTGACCCGCCGAGTCAGCTCACCATGTGGCAGCCTGCCTGCTTGCGGGGGCTTGCCCTGCCCGCGGCGGCTTGCCTTCTCAAGGTGGTCTGCCTGCTCGAGGAGACCCTGGGAACCAAACCCGGGGCCTCCCATGTGTTAAACCGGAGCCCTACCAATTGAGCTACAGCTGGTTCCCAACGTTTTCTTGAGTAATACCAAATAATATCACCCCACACCATTAAAAAAAAAAAAAAAAGGGTGTTAGGACCCTTCGTTTATTTCATTTCACTCAAGATGAAATCATTTTATTCAAGATGATTGTTTTAATTATATTTATTGAACACCTACCACGAGCAAGGCACAAAGTCCATATAGGTGCTGGGATTTCGGCAGTAACAGGAAACCCCCAGACCCTTCCTGATTGTGCCTGCGTTACAGAGAGGATGACACCAACAAAAGAAGTAGGCTGTGCAGTGTGCCAACAAGGAAGTGCCGTGGAGAACAGAGCAGACGCGGCAGGGAGGATTCAGTTATGGTCTGGGGGGGTGCCTGAGATGCTGCATTTCCAACGGGCCACCCCAGAATGCCCTCGCCCTGCTGGTCCACGGAATCCCACTGTGATGAATGAGGCAGGGCAGTGTCAAGCATGGACACGCCGCACTTCATTTAACCAGTTCCATATTAATGGATGTTCGCGTTGTCTGCAAACTTTTGCTTTCATAAAAAATGCTACATCAAACATCCTTGCACGTGACTATGTGCTAATATCACTTTCTCTTAGTCTCAGTTGATATATACAAATACATATAAAAATAAATCTGCATCCCTTGCAGAGAACAACGGTTCAAATGGAAATTTTTTTAAGATTTTTATTTTTTATTCATTACACCCCCCCTTTCTGCTTGTTCTTGCTGTGTTCTTTTTTTCTTTTTCCTGCGTTCTTCTGTGTCTGCTTGCTTCCCCCCACTGCGGCGACCTGCCTTCCCTTGGGGGCTTGCCCTGCCCACAGCGGCTTGCCTTCTCAAGGCGGTCTGCCTGCTCAAGGAGGCCCCGGGAACTGAACCCGGGGCCTCCTATTTGGTAAACTGGTGCCCTACCAATTGGGCCACAGCCGGCCCCCCAAATGGAAATTTTAATATGTTGAAACATTAGCTGAACTGGTATTATTGTCTACAATAAATCTTCCATCTTTGCTACAGTTGGGTGGGACAATCGATTAGCTATATTTCTGTAGCAGCAAAAAGAAGTTAAAGAATGAAATAATTCTGGGGAATACTCAGGGGAAAACCCTGGCTAATTGGAAGCAGAGCTGCTAAAGGCAGGCCCATGAGCTGCACGCCTGCCCCCTGTTTGCTCCCTGATTCTTCATCTCCAGGGACTACAACCTTCCCGTGTTCACCTCCGCTACCTGCGCTCGAGGACACACCGTACTAGCAATACCACCTCCAAAATCCTGCTGGTAGTATCGACTCTCTGACCACCAGCTTTTATCCTTCTCTTTCAAGTTTCTCTGGGTCTCCCCATTCACCCGTCACCCCGGCTTCTCCAGTCCCTAGAGCTGTTAACACTCGCTGGCTTCATGCTTCTCGTAAATTGTGACACAGACTCTTCTCCTGGATCCATGCTAACTTGCTGTGTGATCTTGAGGAAGTTATTTTACCTTTCTAATCTGTAAAGTGGAGAAAATCGAAGTACCCATGTCCTCTTTTATTGGTGAATATTAAATAAGACAAGCCATGCAAAAAGATAAACCTTAGGTGTGCTGGTTAAATGAGGAGAGAGTGTGGTGGTTGTTAACTTTTTGCCCCTCAATTCTCTTTAACCTGATATTCTTTCCCTTTATCCACGAGGCAACACATGGAGCACAGTCTCTCTGGCAGCACCTGTGACAGGCTGCTGAGTGCTGCAGGCTGGGTTGGGGGACTGGGTCTGGAGGCACAAAGCCACACAGACTGGTCTCCCTCCCCAAGTGGAAATTCAATGCTTTCTGCAGTTCTGCTAGGTTTTCCTAGTTATTGCTAATTCACTAATTCCACAATTGCCAAATTGAACCTTCTCCACTTCCCTTTTACCCCGATACTTCTTCCCTCATTCCAGCATTTAACCTCCAAAGTGTAGACAGAAAATGGAAACCATCAGACTAGAAGTAACTCAACCTCTCGTCACAGGGGCCAGGAACCTGCAGCACCTGCAGCCACCCCCTTCCTTCCCTCCTGTACACACGGGCTTTCTTCAGCCCACTTCTGGAATGGGAATTTACGGACTCCTTAGCAGTTTGCTCTCCTGAGCATGCTCTTTCTCACTAAGCCTCTCCCACACACCCTTGACCTCAGAGGTCTTTCCAGTCACATTTCTGCCTCTCTTCTCTCCTTTCTCCAAAGAGCTAGTCATAGTCAGTGCCTCCAGTTGGCCACTACTATTGATTGTCCAACATACTGCAGGCTTGATTTCTTCAACTGCCAACTGTACCTGCAGGGTTATTCTGAGGACTGTGAGAATTAATGACCTAAGAACAAAAAGAAGTGCAAACAAATCTTAAATTGCATGCAGTTACAGAATGACAACTGCAGTTATCATCCAGAAACTATTATGTAGACTGTAAGATGAAGCAAATGAGCTATTATGCTAAAGAGAACCAAGATTTCTGGCACAGGAGGAAAAGAGATACTATGGCTGTAAGAACCCTGTAATCCTGTAACAGAACTGGAACCATCACTATGGTCTCATGTATTTCTCTCTTTAAAGAATTACATTTCCTAGCTTTGTTCACTGAAAAGCCCTAGAAACAACAGCCAACCCAGTAGCAATGAAAAGACTGCGGTCTCTAAACACTATTCCCCACTAACAAGAACCAGAGCTCCTTGGGAAAAAGAAGTGTGGAGCAGGAAACTTATAGCATGATCCTGTACCTTCACGATGTGCCACAAAACAAGCAAACAATGAAACACCACGAGGAGTAGGAACAAAAGGAGCCAGTAAGCAACTTTAAGAGGCTCTCAACTGGCCAAAACATGTCAAAAAGAAAAAAACCGATATTAGTCTATTAATTGTTGTAAGTTTAGTCAGAGAACTAGTTTGTGGCAAAGTATACCCAGACTGTGCTGTGAAACATTCTTCTATAAAGACAAAACCATGTTTTGTTAAGAGTACTCTCATGGGGAAGCAGATGTGGCTTAAGTGGTTGGGCTCCCGTTTACCATATGAGAGGCCCCAGGTCCGATTCCTGGGGCCTCCTGGTGAAGGCAAGCTGGCCCATGCAGCAAGCTGGCCCAGCAAGATGATGCAACAAACGGAGACCAGGAGACACAGAAAAAGCACAGCAAACGGACACAGAGAGCACAAGCAT
>PVKH010015689.1:0-15999 GCA_004027955.1 Chaetophractus vellerosus
TTTGGCTTCGCTTCCACTTTCACAGGAGCGGGTTTAGCGGATAGCCTCGCCGACCTCCTCTTGGGCTCTTCCTTCCCCGCCGCTTCGGCAGAGCTGACCTTCCTCTTGGGCATCTTGGCGGTGCTGCGGGACGCGGCGCGCCGAGAGCCTTCTCGAAGCCGGGCTGCTGGCGGTTGCCGATCCTCCCGCCGCCCGAGCTCGTATTTGTACTATTAACTACAATCCTTATCCACCTCCAGGTTCACTATGTTATTCAGTCCCTGGATTATTCTCTAGCTTTCTTTCAACTGACATTGCATCCCTAATGATATAATAGATTTTTAAGCGCCATTCCAACCCTCAGCCCACAGACACACTCGCAGACGCTTTCTATCTCAGTAGGTTTATGTAGGAGGAGAATGCTTACTTACCATGGCTCCATTTTTCCTACCCCCATCCCAGCCATGCTCTGCCACTGGGATCCCTCTCTTTCCCCAGTCCTGCCATCATCTCTAGTCACTGCTGAGGGGCCCACAGCCATGGGCTGCCTTATTCAGAGGGAGGTTAGTATTTGAGTAAGGGAAAGAGTGACATAATCCTGGGTGCTGCCCATGAGGTGGGCGCCAGGCAGGGGCAGCCTAAGGCAGGTGCAGATGCAGGAGGAAACAAAATAGAAGAAAGAGAGCACCAGAGTGTATGTGAGGGGTGGAGGTTGGGTAGAGGGGATGGTGACATTTCAGGAACTGTGACTTCTGTGGCTCTAGACTCTCCACATGGGCCAGCCAGAGCGGGGCACAGAGCAAGATTTGTTGCCCATCTGGTTGACCTTCTAAGTCAGCCCTGTTGGTCAGCACCCAACTCACTACCCAGAGCAATACCTTAATGAACTGCAACATTTTATAGCCAACGTTGCTTGCAAAATATTTGACATACATTTTCTCTTTTGTTCCTCACAAACATGTCTTTGAGGAAAGTACCATTATCTCTGTCCCATGAATAAATCAGAGAATTTGGTCTTGATCATTTAATTGTGTCTTCCAAAGCCACACACACACGGCAGGTAATCCAGTTGTAGGTCAGGTAATCTACTGTGCCTGGTGCTCATCCCTCTGGTCTACAGGTGACGAATGTCCTGTTAAATAGATTTGCTGATATTGCTTCCCCCATTCTCTCCAGACCCAGATCCTTTTCTTGTTTTAACCAGTTGTAGACATTATATATGACATTTGGAGTTATTCATTCACTTCCACATTTATTAAGAGCCTTCAATGTGCCAAACACTATTCCTTGCAATAGAGGGTTGGAAGAACACGAATGACTTACAGAAGATTGCTATTTCACTTTTTTTCTTCCTCATTTTAATAGGCAACAATATATCTGTCAAATCTATGCCCTCTCTACCCCTTCATTATCTCTCTCCTGAACCATTTCAGTAGGCTCATAAGTGGTCTCAGTGCCTCCAGTCCCACCATACTCTTTTCTGTCTTCTCACAGCAGCTCAGGGCAACACCTCTCCTCTGCTTTAGCCCACCACATGTTCTGCATTGCTGCAGGATAAAGAACAAGGCTGCAAGCAGGGCTCCTTCCAGGTCTATTTTCTCCTCTCCCACCCACCCCCAATCCCCATCTCTTGCCATTCTGCCTGGCACTTCAGTAATGCTTTAGCAATAACAAACCATTCACAGGTCTTCAAACACAGTTGCCTTTGCTCATTCCCAGCCTTTGCATATACAGCTTACTCTGCCTGGCATGCGCCTTCCTTTCTCTTGCCTAGAAAATTTCTGTTTAGCCTTTACAACAAAACCAAATGTTTCTCTGAGAGTGCTTCTCTGACAGTCTTCCCTGCCTCCAGCAGCCCCCAACTCTTTAAGCCCTTGTCTTATCACACTGTGACCCTTTTATACATGTCTGTCTCTCCTAGACTATGAACTCCTAGATAGCAGAGCAAGTTTTAACCACATCTTAGCACCTAGCTCAGGACCTGTCTGGGCACAGAGTCGAGTCTCAATAAATACTTTTTAAACATTGAATTAATTGAGAGAACAAATAGTGTGCTTAATCATATGCTTACTACTTAACTAAAAAGAAGAATCTGCTGCTGCCTTCATGTCTTAGTTTTCCTGAGCTACTGTGACAAATACCACAAAAACAGGTTTTAGTTGAATAACAGGCATTTCTTAGCTCGTGCTGTAGAGGCTAGAAGCCTTGCTTCCTCCTGGGGCCAATAGTGCTGTGGCTGGTCTTGGCTTCCTTGACTCCTTGGCTCTCCTGTCACAGGGCAATGTCCTCTCCTCTCTCTCCCTGGTTCTCACTGACTTCTGGCTTCCAGCTCCTCGCCCTGGCTCTATCTCACTTCCAGTTTCTTTCTATTTACAAGGTCTCTAGTAGTCCAGATTAAGACCCACTCCTTATTCAGTTGGGCTACACCTTAACCAAAAATAACATCTTCAAGAGGTCCTATTTAAAATAGGCTTGCCCCCCACCCAGGAATGCAGACTAAGATCAAGAGCATGTCGAAACTGTCACGATCTACCACATGTGGAAAAGGGATTGCGTGATTCCACATATTGGCTGTTCAAATGTGCTCATCTTAAAATCATCTCCTCGTGCCCATGTTTACTGCATGTTTATTGAAAAGTGAATGTTCTGTTTGGTTTTGTGTGCAAGAATTAAAAACAGTTTCTAAGTATCTATGATGGGCTCTGCCTAGTGGGTGTACAGTAGTATCATACATATTCTCTACATTCAAGGTGACAAGTCCCCCCTTGAGAATAGGATCTGAGCAAGTGCACAGGAGGATGCTGTGGTCAGAAGTCCAAGCTCAGGAAAGAATTAACAGTAAAGAAAAGCCATTAGAGGTGAAGAATAGATGAGCTGTCTGGGGGAGAGAAGGTAGAGCCAAGAGCAAAAGCTCAAGTCTTGAGTCCTAGACAGAGGAGAAAGAATAAACACCTACAGTAGAAATAAAGTAGGGAGGTCAAGGACAAAGAAAACACACTGGACAAGAAGTCACGTTGGGCAATAAGACATGCCCTAAGGGCAATCTTGTTGGACTGTAAACCACTGAGAGGTGGGAGCCATTCCTGTACTTCCTTTTATAGCTCAATAAATGTTTTCCCATTATTATGTTTCCATCACTGATCGACAACCTGGCTCAGTCAGGCTTGGCGAGTCCTTAAACCAAAGCAGATCCATTTCTCTCCACAGAGGTGGGGACAGTGGGAGGAGGAACAATTCCCCACTCCTGTGCCTCCCTTGTCAGGGCCTTGTGTGTTATTAAGCACCACTTAATCAGTATTCCAATCCCAGAGTCCCTCCAAATACCCAAGTAAACATTAATTTACATTTAGATTGTGCTTCTCTGGATTCAGATTCTTTCCCTGAAAACTCTAACAATGCAATTATCAGGAAAACCAACATGTCATTTCTTAGCCTTTTGGGTGGAGACCTTCTCTTTCTACAGGAAACTCCTCTGTTGAGTGTGAAACAGCTCCATGCTCAATCTGTCTGGATTGATTTGGTCAGCATCCCAGCATACTTGAGAACAAAATTAAAAATATTTGTGTTTTTCAGTGGGCTAAGATGAAGGTTGAGGAAGCATGTGATGCAATCATTCCTTTCATTAAAATGTTTAGAGCAGGAGGGGTGGTCAAGGAAAACTTCACAGAGGAAAAAGTCTTGGAGAAACCACTTGGGTTGGTGGAAAGAGCTCTGTTCTGGAAGTATAGAAAGTTGGCTTCGAATCCCAACTCAGTGGCTTCTTGGCTTTCTGAGGTTTAGTTTCTTCATCTATAAAACTTATAAGACTGTTTTGATGAATAAATGAAGCAATGTATATGAATATGCCTGGCACAAAGCAGTCATTTAACAAGTGCTATCCCTTACTTTTTGAAGGATGAAGGTGGTGATTAGTGGAAAGGAAGAGGTGAGCATCATCACGGAAGGTGAAAATATATGAGCCAAACCACAGAGGGCTGGGCAGTGAATAAATGTGTTTGTTAGTTCAGTGTCTTGAAAATCACTCACCTCAAGGAATCTTGGGACTCTTTCATCAAACTTGGACAAGGAAATCAAGAGCTTTGAGTTTAAGTACAAGTGAAAAGAAGGGAAGTACTCTTTTGCCAAGCTGATGATAATACAAGGAATGAGCCATGTCAAGGATGTACCAAACAATACCCTCTGAGGTATTAGTGGGGTTTCCCATCCCCACTTACTAGAAGTCCAAGACAGGGAAATAAAACGAATAAACCAAGAAAGTACCAGGAAGTGAAACCATTGACACAAACACTTCATGCTCTGTTTGCATGAGTCAGATTGCTCACACCTGAGCAGGCTTTCATGTCTTAAGATTTCAGATCACAACTTCAGCACACAATGAAACAATAGGCTAATCTCTGTGGGAATCCCACATGGCTAAGGAAGAACCTCTATCACAGATGTTAAAAATCCAAATGCCTTAAGTGGCCTTCAGTTAACATCCCCACAGCATCCAGTATTCCTAGATGTCTTCACAGCCCTCTTTCTTATCTGCCAACACTTGCAGCCATCTTTGATGGAGGGGAGAAGAATACATCTTGCTGGATATTTTGGGAGCAGAGTAAATGAAGAAATTGGGGCAGAGAAGAACTTGGCTAAGAGACGTGAAATCTGATTCTTGTCCATATTCAACTTTGGTGTGGCTTTAACCTGCCCCACCTCAGGACCCACATTTCCTCATTAGTAGAAGGAGGACATCACCTACCTTACAACAAAAATCTGAGAAGGGGTAATGAGGACTTCTTATGTTTCTATAGCTCCCAAAGTATATTGACATTCATTTTCTTTTCGGTCTTCACAACATTGTTGAAAGGAAGGCAGGGAAAATGGCAGTTTCTCCCCTTCACAACTGAGGAATCTGAAATTCAGAGAATTTAAGTGACTTGTCAAGAGCAAGTCAGGAGAAGAACTGGACCCAATCCCAATGCCCATTCCACACCAGCCCACTGCCAATTTTTGCTATAAAAAGGCAATTGATTGTAAATTATTCATAAAATATGGTGTTTCTTTTTATATAAATTTATTGTTTCCCTTTTTAACCAAAGTATTGAATATTCATCATAGAAAATTTAGAAAGAACAAATGAGTAAGAGGAAGGAAATTTTGATTACCCATAGCTCCACTGAAATATAATGTTGTTTAAAGAAAAAATAAAAAGACAAAACACCACTCTACTAATCACCTAATATACAATCCTGAAATTGCTGCAAAGATGAGAGCATTCAAGAGTTACGTGGGCAGCAACCATAGATGGCACTTTTGAGGAGGGTGTCTCTAATGAGGAACGATGGGGCAGTGGCTAGAGGGGAAAGCAGAGGCAAAGAGTTTCAGTTTGTAAGACAGATCTGTATGCTGTTGGGAACGATCCAGTGGAGAGGGAAACAGTTGATGTCCTAGGAGGGAAAGAGGAGAAGTACTGGAGCCAATCCTTCAAGGGGTAATGCACAGGTAAAGGGATGGGACTACAGACTTCATCCATGCAGTTGGGAAGAGAACCGAGGAAATGGGTGCAAAACAGAAGGTAGAGAGTTGTGGTGATAAGAATCATGGAAGTTTTTTTCTGCTGTATCTTTTAAAACAATTTTTTTCAGTAAAATAGGAGGCAAGGTCTGAGTGCAAGGATGCAGAAGGAAATTTTGGATATTTGAAGAGAACAGAGAAGGTAGAAACCATTGTCTCAGAGAATGGACTGGGAAGATGTGTTGTGATTGCTGGACTTGAAGCCCTCAACCTGGTTTTGTCTTTTTCTCCAACTGCAAAGGCATGGGCTTGGAGTAGATGAAAAATGGATTTCATCAAGCTTGTTCTTAATCAAGCTAGAATGAAGAAGAATGGGAGGTGGGAGTGTGCAAAGGAATTTAAGTGGTAAGGAGAGAAGGAAAGGCTTGAGGATTAAGGTAGCAGAATCAATGTCTGATAAGTGAAGGGCCATTTGAAAGGATGTAAGCTAGAAAGAAGCAGTGGTGCTCAGAGAGAGGGGTGTTTGAAATTAAGATTGTTGGAATCATTGCAGTTATTGTATTAACAAGGTATAGGGTATGGCATAGGGTATGGTAATGAGTGGCTGAATTAGGGTAAGACAAAATCATTGGTGAGAGGAGTTCAAAAAACTGAGATACCAACATAATGGAATGATCATGTATAAGTATAATGAATTATCAAGTATTAAGATAGAAGTAGTGTTGAAAAGAGTGAAGTGAGACAGAGCTAAAATTATGGAGAAATGTGGTTGATGACCCAAAGATAAGTAGACGACTTGCCTCCACACCAGACAATAACACTGAACATATCACTGGGTACTGGATCTTGGAACTCTGACAATCCACAGCACTTACAGTGTGGTGTTTCTTAATTTGAAATGCTTCATGGATATAGATTTTTTCCAATGGGTAAGAAAGCAAATAAAAGGCAGAGCATATAAAATATTAAAAATACATATTTTCCAGCCTCCTCTACTGGGAGAATTCTATTTAAAAGTATGCAGATATCAGAATGATATACTGTAGAGCTTCCTCTGAAGAGTACCAAGTTTTGTTCCTGAAGGCATTTAAATTACTGGTGGATCACCTTGAACTAGTGGAGACTTGGTTTTAGATTTTGTTAGGGCAGGTCTATTTCAGTACCCTCTTCTCAGGATGTGGTCTTTACTCTTAAAGTGTGGTCTTGCTGGGATTTCAATGGATAGCCCAAGGTGTTAACCATACCCTTCCAACTTGGCAGAACTGGAACTGCAATCTCAGTCTCCCAGGCAGCTGCTGGAAACTCTGCGGGCTCAGTTCTCTGACTACCATGTTCCCTCTGGGATCCTGGAATCTCACCCTGTACATATACAATTCAGGGGTCAGGCAGGATTTGAGGGAAGTTTATACACAGATTAGCTAGTCCTCATTTGACAGTATATCCTGCCACAATTACTAGTTGCTCTGGAAACCCTAGCAGTAAGAAGATGGCTTTCTGTTTGAGCTCCCCTGTGCAGAAGGAGAGACCCCTCAAGGGAAAAGCCTTATCCAAGGCCGTTCCCAGATTTCATAGGTCAAATCCCCTCCAGTTTCTGCCTGCTATTTGTTGCTTTCCAGTACCTTCAAACAGTTGTTTCATCTATAGTCCATAGTTTATATAAGCAGGAGGGTTAGCCCAATAAAAGCTAGTTAAAATACATATCATTTCCTGTTTCTTCTCACTCAAATCTCTTCAAAAATCCCCATTCCACCCAGAATGACAGCCACAGTGGCTTCCAAGGCTCTACATCGTCTGACTCCTGGTGGCAGCACAGGTGTTCCAGAAGAGATAGTTCTTAGCTGAGACTTGGAGGGTGAACATGAAGACAACAGGGCAGGAGTGTCAGGAGCATCACGTGCGGAAGAGTAAGTGACACTTGGGAGTTCGAGGAGTGGCAACAAGCTCCCAGCTGGTTGAACAGAAGATATGAAGGGACAGGTGAGAGAAGAGTACCATACCATAACCTAGGCACTGGCTGAAATTCAGGTCACCCAGAGGATCTGGTGTACTCAGCTCTGAGAACTCCAGGTCTAGAGAGGTACACAGCGCCAGCTCATGAAGGGCTCCGTGCACGCCGGAGAGTTCAGATTGTAATCGCTAAAAGTTGGGAAATCTTTGAAGGATTTTTCATCAAATGCACCAGAGGAGAAGAAAGTGTGTCTCCATGGTAAAAATCATTTCAAAACCACACTGTCCCCTGTGGCCCTAAGCAAAGAGCTTCCCAACTTTCCAGGAAAATAGAACTTTTCCTCATACCATAAATATGCATTAAAACTGGGTCTAGCAAATAGTAGATTCTAAATAATATAAATAAATAAATAAATAAATAAATATTTAGCTGTCACCTCCACTCGATATAATTCCAAGCTTGATATCTATTTTAAAGGCCTTATTTATATATTCTTAAAGTCCCTTTCTAAACCCTAATCCCATTCAGAAAGCCTTTGGATTCAGCCTGCCTTCTTACACCAAATTTATAGGAAGGACAATCTTGAGCCATCTGGTGCCTATTTAATTTTTAACCACCTCTCCCTTGAAATATTTCTTTCCTCATTCTTATTTTGTCCTAAAAACTTGGCTATGAGCTAAACTGCACCATCTGTGACTTCCAGTAAATACAACTGTTGCTAATGAAATTACCCAGTTTCATCATTTTGATTTAAACGCCTTGCCTGTTTTTCCTCTGACCTTTTGTTGCTTGCCATCAAACTCAAGCTTTTGTGAATTTAGATACATACATCCATGTAGGTCAGTCTTGAGGAATAAATCTTCTCTGTGGAGCACAAGAACCTCGGCCAAGCCTGCTCAGCAGGCTGACATGTGAGGTGGGGGCCAGGGCTGTGTGAAGAAATATCGATGGCATTTGTGCCCATCCGCTCAATGTGCGCAGGGCCCCAGGGCAGACCCCCGCCATGTGACCAAGTGGCCGCTCTGTCTGGCTCTCCGGCCTCCCATTTGTTAAGATGCTGATGATATTAATGAGTTGGGGTGTTGGAGCCCATTCCTTGGCCGTTGGTGTTGGTTCTACCCTGCACAGGATTACTTGACCTGATTGAAGAAAAGGAAAGTTCAGAGACTCCAAACTTTGCAGAAGTGGGGAGAAGGCCTTACAGAAAAGGAGAAGCGTGGGAAGAAGCTGCATCCCTCACTGTCAGAGACGTTTAAGTAGCACACTGTTCTTTGTAAATGGCTCTATCAAGGGAATGAAAGGGAATGAAAGAAGCATCCATTCTGTCAGTCATCAAATTATCATTACTGTTGTTTATTATAGTGGATAATTAAAGAGTTAGAGGTTATAATTAGTAACAACAGCAGCTAAAACTTATTACGACTTTACTACGTACCAGGCTAAGCATCTTACACAATCAGTTCATTCATCCTATGGTAGGGTACTATTGTTATCCCCACATTACAGCTGAGGAAGGAAGGCTTAAAGAAGTTAAACAGCTGGCCCAGATCCCATAGATTCTAACTCATGCTCATAACCTCCAGGCTTTATTGCTTTGCTTTTACCCATGCTCTATTGTGTGGCCAACACTGTGATGGGAACTAGGGGTGCAAAAGTGAAAGAGGTGTAGTCCTCGCCCACTGCCTGAAGGAGCAAGAGACACAAATACAAACACATCACCTGAGGGAGGCTTCCACAGTTTAGGAAAAATACCCCAGGGTCCCAAAGAGAAGAGATTCTGTCTGGGAGAGGCAGGGAAGGGTGCACAGCTAAGGAGACTTCAGATTTGGGATTTGAAGGAGGACTTGGGGTTTGCCATCCAGGAGTCAGAGATGAAGGGACATCCAGGCAGAAGAACAGAGGGTCCAAAGGAAGGCAAAGGGGAAAGGAACTACTGGCTGAATGGGGGATGCGTGGGAGTGGATGGAGGATTGGGAGAAACAGACCTTGCCCAAACAGAGGAAGGTGGGATCAGGAGTAGAGGGTCAACCTCAGAACTTCACACCAAAGCTTTCTGTCACTGGGTCTCTACAAATGACCTCAGCTTTCCTTGCTTGGCCTTAAGGAATTGCCTACTTCCCAAGGTCATTAAGTCCTCCCTGTAGGGAAGGGATAGCAGGGGACCCTACAGGGGTTGACTTGTAGCCCCTGAACTTCCCAAATGTCTGCCATTCTTGCCACCATGTCTGCCTCCTTTCTAATATGAGAATGTTGGTCCAAGTGACCAGGAAGACGACCTACAAGCAAAAACTGCTTTTATTTCTATCAATGACAAAACTGTGTTCAATCCCTGTACGTGAATTGTCAACATAGTATGACTTGAGTGAATGAATGTACCCCACCGATTCTGCCTTTTAGGACAAGGCTTCACAGGCTGATGCTGAAAGGAAAATGCTAAAGGGATGGGCTGACACCAGCAACAACTTAATCAAGTGAATGCATCCAATCAGCCAATGTCCTCCAAAGGCCCCGAGGAGAGGTACAGGTGGGGCAGGAAATATTTCACCATCTTGGAACAAGGTCAGCAAACTTCTTCTGTAATGGGCCAGATAGTAAATATCCTAGGCTCTGAGGGTCACCCAGTCTCTCTCGTCACTACTAAACTCCAGCTATTGTTGCACAATATCAGCCACTGACAACACATGAATGAATGAACGTGAGTGACTATGCACCAATAAAACTGTATTTACAAAAACAGCTGGTGTGGGCTGTGCTGAACCCTGCCTTAGAGGATCCTGCGAAGATAGGTCAGTGAGCACCTCTGAAGAGAAATCGGAGGCCACTTTGAAAAGGTGATGGTGGCTAAAAGTTAGCTCGGCCTAATTAATATTGTTGTGGTCAGCCCCCAAGCATGTTGAGGCCCCGGGGAGTGCTCATGCAACAATCCCTTTTTCTGACCTCTACAAAAAAACAGTCCCACATCATCTTTTCTTGGTTCCTAACCTTAACCCCCTTCATCCAATCTGCCTCAAGGGCTGCTGCTTATTCCATTAAAGTCTCTGAAACCAAAGCTCAGGAGGTTAAGAAACATGTCCATAGTCAGCAGTATGTGACAAAGCCAGGATTTGACACTGAAAACAGATGTATATTTTCACAGCATCTTTACCTTACAAGAGCCCCTGAGACATGTGTTTGGTGTAAAGCGGGACATGGAACATAGTGCCAGACATTTAAAGCAAGATATGGCAGCTCTGGGAACCCTTCCGCCCTGACCCCGTGCCTTCCACACATGCAACTGGACCCTGGCTGCAGACCCTGTGAGAGAGAGAAATGGGAGGAGGGACCTAGGATACGACATGCATTTCAAATATTAAGTGCAATTGGCTGTGGATACTGGGAATACAGGCACAGAGTCTAACTGCAATGTGTAAATTTTAAGTCAGAGATGTAAGTTTTAAAACAACTTTATCAGAAAGTAAAATGTTCACATAAAAAACCCTCTGGGTCTGAAACAAGTGTATATGAGTCATCGGGGGGAAAAGATAAAGTATTATTTTGTAATATCCTAACCTTAAGAAGTTTTTCATATCATGCACCCTTGAAAAATGTTTGGGGTAGTTTACATATTTACTCAATTGCTTAAAACAAGGATGAGTCAGAGCTAAGTAAGAAAAGGAAAAGGGGAGAGATGCTTGAACCACAAAGCTATAAAGCTCAAAATTATGTGAGCTCATTAGGTTTAATGTGATGCTGCAAAACTCTAAAGTTGTGGTTCTCAAGTTTTGGGGTGCCTTAGAATGACCTGTGAAGCTTGTCAGGAAGCCCGGGGATTCCTGGGCTCTCCATTTAGTTTGGTCTTGCCTGGAACCCAGGAAGCCACCTTTTCAATTCACACTCCAGGTAATTTTGATATAGGTGGTTTAGTGATCAGTTTTGATAAATACAATATTCAAGAACTTCATGGTAGGCTCTTTGAACAACATAATATTTATGATTTTATGATTTAAGAATCAACATAAGGAAAGAAATGTTCTTTGAGTGACTTTTTTCAAAAAGCTCAACCCTTGGTATCACTGCATTACATCACTGCCCTGGGAGGATGTTTCCATTAGAAACTAAGGAAATTCAGTAGAGATATGGCGCTTTCTGGTCACCCCACTTTCTTCAGAGATGGAGACTAAAGACCCCAGAAGAACTTATGGTTGGGTTCAGAGTTTCATGTTGGACCCCCACACCACCTCCGGGAAAGTGGTTTATTCTGACACCTCTCCACAGGATAAGATCACAGCCTTCCCTCCTGGATTGTCATAGACCTAAGAATCACATGGTCCCTCCCCCTCTACTCTTTATCTCCTACCATAGCCCCCGATAAATCTCATTCTGCTAAGCCCCACTCTACTCACTGAATGTCTACTGCTCTAGGTTGTCTTGCTGTACATCCCGGAACCCCATTCCCAACCTGCTCTGTGCCCGAGAGAGAGAGCACCTGGACTACATCAACAGCCCCTTGCCTTCTAGCTCCTGGTTTCCTTTCTGCCAAGCCATAGGGCAGCAAGCTGCAGTCATTCGTTGGCAAAAGACCCCAGCTCCCAATCCACAGTCTTCCCTAAAA
Source organism: Chaetophractus vellerosus (assembly GCA_004027955.1). Taxonomy (NCBI): domain Eukaryota; kingdom Metazoa; phylum Chordata; class Mammalia; order Cingulata; family Chlamyphoridae; genus Chaetophractus; species Chaetophractus vellerosus. Next base: position 12,015 of record PVKH010015689.1, read on the forward strand.
GGCTATCCTCTTCAGGTTCCAAGAACCACGTTCTCCTGTGCCCCTTCATACCCAAGTGGTAACAGTTTCCCACGGATTTTCGCCATGGAGGAAGGCACTTCCCTCTCTGGTGGTCTTTCCCCTTGCTCATGCCTTTGGAAAGAGTCTCTCTCCTCAGTTACCCAGTGCTAGGAGCCAGGGAAGAGAAGGAGCCCAGACTACTGAGAAATGAAAGGGAGTTCAAAGCCAGACCCACTTCACAGTAGGCCAGTGCAACCTCCTATGTGTGGGAGAGGTAGAAATGCTATTTGCTTTAAAAAGGGAGCAACTGTAAAACATCAGGAGCAGAGCTTCACCCCACCATTTTTAGTCTGTGTGTCTAGGCTGTAAATGAGATAAATAATAAAAATGAAAGCATACTAAAGCTGGTTTTAAAAAGTATTAAAAATAGTAAATACCTAAAAGTGTGTTGAATTCTTTACATAAAACCAGATCTCATCTGTAAAATAATAATCTCATATTTGAACAATTTACCAAGTGCTCTAACATGTACTTTTTCACTTGCTGTGCTACTCATATCAGCCTTAGGAAGGAAAAGGTATTGTCCCCTTTTTTATAAATAGAGAATGAGGCCATGAGAATTCAAGGGTGTTGCTCAAAGACTCATATAGTGGTGAAAGCAGATGTTCAGAATTCTGTCCACTGCATGAGTCGAGTTCGTGGAAGGAACAGGCTGCAGTTCCAGGCTGGCCAGTAGGTTTCACCTTGTGGTCAGTTCCCGTTGGCTGGTAGTGGCTGACTAGAGGGCTATGTTGAGAAGGATACTGAGGCTGAGTTTGGGCTCAAGAGGATAGTGTACCTTGATTAATTTGCAAGGTGTGGCAAGGTATAAAATAGGGGAGCATTAGCAGGTCTCCCATGTATTTTCTACCCTTGGTGGAGCATTTGGGAGCATAGGCTTTGAGGGTTCAGAAACCTGGGTTAGGGCCAGACTCCACCTGGCAACTCAGCCTTCTGAGCTTTGGTTTCCTTCTTTATCGAAAGGCCACAATTCTAGTGCCTCGTGGAGTTGTTTCTTTTCTTCCTCAACCTAAATTTATTTTCACATATAAAGAAACCACCACCCTCATATAAGAGGATGAACCATTCAGAGAAAATTATTAACAGAATCCATTCTAGACTTAACAGTCCAGTCAAGAAAGTAGCAAAGTGTGCTAGGGGAATGGCTGGGCTTCAAATAGGAATCCCGGTCTCTGCCCAGTATTGCATTGATAATTTGTTCTAGAGATGTGGAGGTTACTGGGAAGAGGTCTCACCCCCAAAGTAAGTCAAAGAAAAGGCAATCCAATGGAATATTTTGATCAAGGAGCGTTTATTAGACACTGGCTGGCATGAGCTGATGGCATTTAAGAATTACCAAAGAACTCTCCAATAGTTTCTCAGCCTTCCTTAAAGTTGTGTTCTATTTGTCAGTACTGGTAAATTCTGTATGAGCTGTGTCATTATGAGCAACTCCTCAGTTAATTTCTCTAAATATCAATCTCTTAATTTATAAAATTAGATCGTTGAAAGACAACCTTTTTTAAAAAGAATAATTTTGTATTGAGAAAAGGATTATGAGAACTATTGTTAACTAACCAATTTTCTATAGTGTTATATTGTCTTTAAAATAATAAAAATAATAATTTAACATCCATTGGAAAAGTTAGTCCTCCCCTTAGAACCACTTTATTTTTCTCTTATTTGCCCATTGCCTCTGATTCCCTCTCCTACTGGTTTTAAATTTTGTAATGTTTTTATTTTTGTGAGCAGCTTCATTTTCTCTGTAGGACAGAGCGTGTTTGCATTCTGTGTGTGCTTTGTGCATGAAATGATCGAGGTATGCCAAAAAATGCCCCGCCCTGACATATCCACTCCTTGTGCCTGAAGTTCCACTTTTTCTTCTAACAATGGACTCCATCTCTTTGATTTGTGTTCTTTTTCCTTACAAATGCTCCTGGCAGGGGCAGCGGTTTAAGTCCCAAACCTTGGGACAGATGCGTTCTGGAAAAACTTAAAGGTGTTCCAAAAATGGCAAGACCCTGTGAAAGTAGTAAGACTCTGAGGATGCTGGGCAGGACCCTGGAACAGGGAAGCTGCTGAGTGCCCCAGGATCCTGGGGGGCGGGGACCAAGTGAAAGTTAGAATACAGAAAGACACTCCTCTCAAATCCCTCTTCCTTAAAGCACGATTTTTTTTACTTGGGTATGTATAAACCATGAAAATCTTCACTCTCTTAGGAGTTCATTGTTTAAAATTTGTATTATATACACAATTTAAATTTTTAAAAAATCTTTATAAGTAACAAAACCATTACTACCTGGTCAGAAGCAATGTAAATTTGGCTCGGGTCTATGATTTTGAATCCTGACCCTGAACATGCTGGTGTGCTCTCTCCCTCCCTAAAGCTGGAAAGCTGTGGCTCACAGCACCTCTGGTCTCGTGTATTGGTGTATTGCTCCTCTCCTCTTTTGATTGTTAAAAATGTCAGTCTGAGATCTAACAATAAATGAATATGTACACAATATACAATAAATGTATATATACACACATAACACATATAAAACACACATATATATAAAATGCTTATCTTTTTTAAGCAGCATTTTCAGGAATATTTATAACACTTTGCTTTACAAAGAAAGTTTCAAAAAGAGAGAAAATGAAACGAAGCAGCGACTGTTCCCTAGTGCAATTACTGTGTCAAATACTCCCCTAGGGAAAGGAATTTGCTCTTATTGTGAAATAAATTAATATAGAAACCAGACTCCTGCGGTAACTTTTCTTTATCCCCAGGCAGTATTTTCCCACTACTGCTCTCAAAATTCACTTTTGGCGATACACATATGGGAGGTTGGAAATAGCTAGAAATTATATGCTTGAATTTTAAATATATTCCCATTTCCATAAAAGTTAGCAGCTCCCCCAAATATGAGGGTGTGCACGATCATTTAGAGATTGCCTGCCCCAGAAATCAATTGCTTGTCTTCTTCCTCAGGAAGGGAAAGGGCTTTCACCAGCAGTCCTTTCAACTGCCACTAATCAGGATTTCTGTCCCAGCTGCTGCCACTTGCCCAGAAAATTTGCAAAGACAGGGCCCATTGCGCTGCAAGCAAAGGGCAGCAATGGCCACGCTAAGTTAGTCCTTTTTCCAAACCCCACAACTCGGTATTCACTAGGTGCCTTCACTACCCAAACTGCCAACACAAGCCCTGTGTGATTCCTAATTAGGCGTTAGCTGTTCAATTAATACCCCATTAGCCTCACACTCTATTAACTTCAAGCCACTGGACGAATTTCTCTTCACTTCAGCCATATTATGAAGGGATAGAACAATCAATCGTTAATAATCCGTCAGCTGAAACTCACTTGAAGCTAATCTTAAATCAACAGCACAGGGGCGGTATATGTAAAATTGATTAGGGAAGGTCTTAACTAAACTACAGAGCAAAGAAGCGTCTTTAGTCTAGGAGGAGATTATTCAGAGGGAAAAATGGAATATATAGTGCAAACAAATATTAGGCACGGAAATGAAGTTACGTTCTGTGTTGTAAGCTTCTATGACTTGCTGATATATTAGTTCAAGACTCTTTTTTGTAACTCCCTCATGGGCAGAAGTTTCTGTCCTTAAGTGAAAAAATTACAACAAAGTACAGCAACAACTACCATTTATGAAGTCCTTACTTTGTGCCAGGCTTCAGTCTAAGTGCTTTACATGTTTTAACTAATTTGATCCACACAGCTCTGAAAGGTAGGTATCTCCATTGGATGGGAAAGAAAACTGAGGCATAAAGATCATAGCTATTACTCAATATACTCAAAGAATAGAGAACAAGCTGTCCCTCCAGATCTGCTGTGTCTTACACAATGAACGTTGTCTACTAGAAGGACAGGAAATGCCAACATGTTTAACAGTTATTTCTATCCTCTCTCATTTATTGAGCACACAGTCTGTTCCTTTGGGGGG